>JAPYZI010001075.1:0-42697 GCA_030523105.1 Ophioninae sp. A BG-2022a | reverse complement strand
TTTAATTATTAGGTTCCGATGATTTTTCGATTTTTGGCAGAATTTCAAAGTTGGACCATCGATTTTTGCAAATTTTTCCATACATACCCCTTTGCGTTTATTTTAACGATTTTTCAAGTGGTCTTTCCGGGAAAACTATTAGCGATATCGATACGAATCCAACGCCATTATTTAAGTCAGGCAAAAACCATTTCCAAACACACTTTATGAATCCCCATAGCCTACGAGAAGGTCATCCTACGACCTTTTGTTTTTCCGTTTTTTAAGTATTAAAAGGGTGTATTTGATCGGAAATTTTCCGCTGATTACGAATATGCCCGAGTTTTTGCCGAAAGTACAAAATTAAACTGGGAAAATGCGAAAAACCTTTTCTAGACTCTTTTTTCAACGTTTTTTCCTAGGAATGGAAAGTTAAAGGCGAGTCAAATGGTGGATTTGTTGAAAGTAATAACAATTCAGGGGTTGATCGGGGAACTATACATGATTGTGTCAATCGACTCAGAATTTCACCCCCAACCCCCTATTTCATGGACGACATTCCGTCGTGAGACACCCTGTACATTACAATACCTATAAGAGGAAGCAGGGCACGACTATGCCCCGAAGCATAACATCTATAGGAGTAAGCAGGACGCCATCATTCTTTGAACGAGAGAAAGCGAGAGCGAGAATGAAAACCGCCCTCAGCACCGCTACTTGAGAACTACCACTGGGGGCAGCCCCCAGCAGAATCGGCACATATAATTCTTAAGAACTGTCCTTCTATGCACATCTGACTTCGTTGCTTCGTTTCGACTTGGCCGCACATGAACGTGCTGCCGGGTCGTGTCGGGAAACTTCGACCGCCCGCGGTTCTCTCCGAAGATCTCCGAGCTTTGCTCGCTCACGGACAGGCGTTCCTTTGATTGTGTGATCGACGGGGAAGACCCTAGCGAGGCGGTAAGTTTTACACGCGATCTGGCTGCACTGTTGCACTCGACAGTATTCGACAGTGGTACAAACACGTGCAATGTTTATCAAATGCCAAATTCAAAACATGTTACAATTCGAACAATGTATCTCATTGGATCAGTCGTCCTTATTAGATGGATCGTGATTGTCACAAAGATGAAATATTTATAGAACATTTTTATCTCGCGGAGCGCGCTTAGTTTCGAATTATAAACAGAAGTGGCGGTTACAAACATCATACATAACCCTAAAAACTGTTTCACGAAATTTGTTCGATCTTAATGATTTCGGACGAATGCAAATTGTCTGACATTACACGGCCAATTCAACGGCCGTGAATTCACGTTCGACGTGAATTTCTTTGCTAAAATTGTTCAATACTTGAAGATTGCGTTGCACGTGGGAGTTTTCTCATCAAGTACAATGGAGGTCGCTGCTGATGCATCCGTGAAAGCCTTTAAACGAGCCCACACTAATATTCACGGAAAACTGAATCGTTACTTCTTGACGCATTATTCCCATTATTCCGTGCCCGGTTTTAATTTGAACAAAAGCCCCTTCAGCGAGGTATGGCCAGCTGATGATGCTATGGGAATTCAGCAAGCATTTCCTTATCATTCCGATTTACCAAAGCCGTTGCTGCCGCCTGCTAAAATAACTAAGAACGGTGAGTCGCGTGTTTTCTTTGACAATAAACTGTTTTTAATGTTCATTGGATTCTTGATTTATCGGTCACGAATATATATATTTCGATCCTTCAATACTTTTTCCCTGATACTGAAGAAAGTTTGGAACAAAAGTGGTGTATAAAATTGTTTTTCTTTACATCTCAATGAGGAATAATAACGATTAACTATAAATACATATTTTTTTGCTGTCCACAAATACTTATTGCTAACATCAAGGATTTGTTGCAGTTCTCAATAAGGGTGATCCAGCGCTTCAATTGATAGCTACAAAGGCTCATATAGAAAATGATACCAAACGAATTTTGGATCAATATGAGAAACATAAAAAAGGTAAATTCTTTTCTAACATTCGTGGTTCTATGATAAATATTAAATACCTATTCTTTAGTGTGGCAACAGTATAGCTGGGAATCCCTGTTTTACAGAAATTCCGTTGCCACATTCCATGGTACGATATATCAGGAACTCATTTAAAGATGTGTACAATCTTGTAATTTGTTTGTGACTCGTTTATGTACAAAATTTATTAGAAGATCATGAAATAGCATGTTCTCTCAGTTTAGCCAAAGCAACTGCAGATATTGAGAGTTATTGAACTTTATTAGGGAATTTTTTATTGTTATTGATTTTATGTCGTTTTGTTCATAGCCTTTTCTACTATACCTCTCAAGAAAGACATCAAATGGCAAAAACTTGGCAATTGCGATCGGACAAGTCTTCCCAGATATGTAGCTGATTTAGCTAACATGATCGAGATGGATCCCGATCCACATTTCGTCGGGGTAAGATATATAATTTGTAAAATACCAATTTTTAGAGATGTGTTTAACAGGTCATGTAAAGTCTCATCGACTGTATTCTACGAAATGCATATGTGTGTCATCTAAAGTCCATGAGTTGAAAGAATTTGATTTCTTTTTTACTACATTTAAATATATATCTACTTCAAAGTTTGCGTTCGAAGGTTAAAGCGTTGTGTCAAATTTTTATAACACGCATAAACAATTCCAGATGTACAATTGGTATTACACCGGCGGAGCACTCACAACCCTGCAATTGGCTGGGGAAAATCATTTACTTTTTCCATACATGGGGGACTTAGGTAAATTATGATATTATGATTAATGAGTTTTGTCTAGCTTTCTTTGTTTTTACGCAATTCATTTTTGAGATTTACCTCAAGCAATTCATTTTTGAGATTTACCTTGACAAAAATTTCTTTCTCATGAATCATTTTAGTTGTTGCTCCCATGGTTTCAACGAAGAGTTTACTTTGGAAACCGAACCTGCGTATGGCGGCAAGGTGCGAAATAAACGACACGATTTTTGAAACGAGAACAAGCATGCAGTGCGATGGTTGTAAGTGACACCCTTGTTTACTTGCGATTGCGCGAGATCAAAACTAATTATTGATTTAAACTTGGCACTCCCATTGCAGATCGGATATTAACAAGAGCGAAAAATAATTGCACTTTTTATTCACTCGCGGAAGATCGTGACAGAGTGCGTTTGATACAAGTTCACGAAAAGAATTCGAGGCTGCCTTACATCAGTGCGGATGTTGATCCGATCAACTGCAACAAATTTTGCACGCTGACGGTCGATCGCACTGTAACTCTGTGGGACATGGTTTCGTGGTATTTCATTTCAAGATTTTTTCACTGGTCAAGGAATTTAGAATGCCTTAATACGAGCCAAATATTTATTTTGAATAATTTCTTAGGTACGATTTGTTCGCACAATTCTGCTGGAGTTTTGGCTATCACGATAGATTGATGACAGTTATTAGCAGTGATAACAGGAATCGCAAAGAATTTTCAGTTAAATACAACACATCTTTCAATTGCAAATAAGTTAAAATTCTATTTATTCATGTGCCGTTAAAATTTGCGTCGTTGATACGCAACGATTTTTTAAAAATAATTTTTATTATTATCTGAAATTATATAGTGTAGATTTGTTGGCAGGTCTATAAAAATATCTTCCAAATGAAAGAGAAAAGATCATCAAAGTGAGTAATAATGTCGACTTTTAAAATAATTTCACAGTAAAACTATTCGGAGAAACACCGTGGATGTTTCGAAAGTCCTGGAGGATAAATGGGGCAGCATCAGATTTATGCAATCGGATCCAAATACCATTGTTTTCGTCGACAGGTGTTGCATCCACTATCTCGATACGAGGGTGTGTAAATAGTAATAGCAGTTGTGTTTTATAACTTCTATACCTTCTTAAGGGTGGTTGAATTTTTCAAACATCCGATGCCGTTTTTGGATCCGCTATATCGAGATTGGTAATTTTGATATCATAATCACCTTCTGAATAGAATCAAGTATGTTTTGTATTGTGTATATTAACTATTTGTAGATGGTGATTTTATAAAAGTAAAACTAGCTAATACTCGTCTCAAATTTAACAAACTTGCAGGATCCCTATGAACGTCCTGTATTGACTTTGTGTCCCAAAGATTACTTGGAGGCCTGCGAGAGTCTCTGTTCAGCAACTCCGAGTTATACCGATGATCATAATTATGTGGGTTCGTACCATAGTCTTCTGATGTGTGATCGACGCTCTCCTGGTGATTGTGTACAGCAGAAGTGGACTCATCAGTTCAAAAGTGCTCCTCTATTTGCCGCTATTCAGAAAAGGTGGCTTTGTGAAAACATTTACATATCGTATTCAATATTTCATAGCCATAACTTCGAGGCAAATATACAGAAGGCACTCATTCTGGGTGTGCATGGGACTGCGCTAATTTTTTAAAGTATTCATTGAGAATAGACATTTAATAGTAGATGCTAAATTTTTAGTCCCTTAAAAATCTGGGGAATAGTGATTTTTGTGGTATTTTCGTGTCGGAAAAAACAGGTATTCGATTTATTCGACAATCTAAGAAATACAGTTCATCAGATCGCCAGAAGCATCGGATGTTAAGTTTTCAAATTTCAAAATGATGAATGAAGATTTGGAAAGTATTTTGAGTTTACGTGGAGTTTTGTTATTTAATTGAACAATTACTGACTTGACCGGCAGGGGTGATTCAGAGATGATTATTCTGTCAAGCCAAATGGCCGGAGAAACTGCGATCATCTTGAATTCATGGGAGAGCTTGGATAATCCACATGCGTTCAGCTTGCCATACACACCGCCAAGTATTTTGGACACCCTCAGAGAATCCCGAATGCAGGGGAAGTGTTTGGATCCCTCGTTGAGAAAAAGATTGGCGCTCTCCACTGCCGGGCTTTCCATGGCAGTCGACAGAAATGGCAATTTATCTTTATTCTGTCAGAATTCTATCGGTAAAGGCACTATCACTGATATAAGAGGAATATTTGATTTGGATTTCAATTTTCGTGTTGCCTTCAGTGACGTCTCGAACAAAGAACAAAATACGGCCGATATGTTCTTTTTTTTGTATTATGATTCAATTACATTTAACTAAAATACCAAATTTACTTAATTTAGTTAAGAAGTTTGCAAGAAATTTGATCAAAATTGCCCCACTGAATAGCGAAATTTGTCAATTGTTTAAGCAGCTAAATATTCCAGGTGATATCTTTTACCAGTGCATAACTTACGAGGAGCAATTGGATAATTATTCTCTCGTCAATTGCCAATCGTATTGCGCCATGGAGGCTTGGGAAAGACAAATGTTATTGAACGAACGTTTGATATCGCCGATCGTGATAACCGATCGAACGAACATGCATCGTGTATTCGAAAGTGAGTTCGTAATGATTGAATATTAGCGAATTCCATTATGCGTATGCGATCAAATGCAATTGTTCGTTACAGATTTCACGAACGCGTCATCACGCCGGATGCAACCGGATGAAGACTCAACCGAATTACTCGTTGATCCGAAATGGAAGCAACCCTTGCAAAAATTAAAATCGTACGTCGATATATTGGCTCCAGAATTGTTGGCAGTGTGGGATGTTACGGAAGATGACGTTCCCGTCACCCAGACGACGGTTCCACATCAAAAAGTTTTGAATTGGTTGGAAATGGCTGGTCAAAAGGACACCGTTGATTTGCAAGAAAACACTGTTGAATTGGAAGACGATACTGATCTTATGATGACACCGATCAATACTCAAGAGTTGTTCAGTATTTCGCAAGAACCCGAAGTTATCGACATTTCTGAAAATATTCCTGACGAAGCGTGTTATCCACCGGTTAGAGTAAAAACTGGCCAAAAGCCACAAACTAAAAAACGAACTTACGTGGCAGGTTTTTAACTTGGATGATCAATGAGATGTGACCTGAGTTATATATGACTGAAGAAAAATGTCAAATGTTACACTTTTTGCTTCTAATGAATTTCGAACGAATTTTAAGAGGAAATTGTATCGACGAATTTTAAGAGGAAATAGATTCATACGTTTTTTAAAAAATTGTCTTTGAAAGCCAAGAGTCGATTTAAAGTATCGGTACGCTTTACAATTTGATTGGGTCGAATCACTCAACCATAGTTGGGTAGTCAGTTGAGTGGGCAGTGGCAACTCCGTAGTCGCAGAGTTTCGAAGGTACAGCCTTACGCATCCCCGCACTTGGAATACCAAGCTCGTTTTTTCCGATATGCACCTACGACACAGACTTACTTTTCCACATGCGTTGGTAGGTATAACATTCCACTTTATTTTACAAAGATTATAATTGTATTATCGTGATTTAACGATTTCGTAAGAACGAAGGTGTCCACTTGGACGTCAAGACTTTGCTCCCCTCTCCATGAGCCTTCTGTGTTTCGTCCTCCTGCATTTGTTGCTGAAATAGTAAGTGTGCTATTATTTGTTAACACAATCGTTAGCTCCAACTTGTAAAATGTGTGTAAACGGATACAAATTCAAATGACGATTAAGTCTACATTTATATTTATTAAGATGGTAACATTTCACGTATTCGGTTAATTGTTGGATAATTCGAATTAAAAATCGTATTTGCATAGATATATTCTGATGCAAATTAATTTTATTTTGCACAATGATCAATCTTGCTCGATCTTGAATATTTTGAGTACCAATAATCTGATTATTTACCAAGAGTTTTCGTTGATTTTCTCTAAATGCTTCCAACGGATTGTCGAATTGTCTGTAGTAATTGAGGACATCCCTGACGTCTTCAACGTTACTGGCAAGGATCGCTGAAATGATAATCGATAAGTCAGCGAAGTTCAAACACAAAATGACACCGAAGAAGTTAAAACGCTTACTTTTGAGGAAAGCTGCCAAGTCGTAGAGCGTTGTGTCGTCATCGTTGCCAGTCCACCGTGGAATTTTCAATGCGTTTTCGGGGTGCAGCTTGATACTATCACCGCTCCAATCAACGACTATCACCTGTAGTAACAAAATCGTTTCTACAAACATTCTCCTACTTTTTTAAATCGTCAGTTCAAACACACTTAGACATACTTACTTTACTAAGGTCGCGATTGAGGGCATCAAGATCTTTGACGTGATGACCGTCGATGAAACGGGTTGTGTCTCGGACCAGTCGGTACATAATGTAGCCTTGAGGATCCAGCGAATCGAGAATTGGATAAACTGTCTGTAAAAACGATACTTGTTCGTACACCGTGTCAGGCCAAGGTTTATTTGGGTTAATGACGGTACTTTACCATTCCTGGCTCCGCTGTGTATACAACGATCTCAAATTGTGGAGGTGCTACTGCTTCAAAGAATTGATCGACACCTGGTCGTTTCTTAAATCTCCAACCGGTCTTATACTGTGTTAAATATTTTTTCTCATTACAAAGACGTTTTGTATTTTAAATTTGAATATTAGATGGGATCTGCGATAAACAAAATTGACGTACCGTCCAGTCCGGATGTACCAGTACATCTGTCAGTTCTAGAATAAGGGTGTACGGAGGCTGAATGTATGGATGTTTCAAAGGATCTGGTAACAACTTTTCTCTGCTAGGTTCTTGGATAAACTGTAAAGGGTGAAAGACATTGATAAGGTTTTGAAATTGCTTGATGGTCAAGCACGTCAAAATTGAGTATGGAAATGAACATTGCTCATAAACATGATAATTGCAGGCAAGTGTATTACCTTTTTGTAATAATTTAGTTCTTTGGTCAGCCTTTTCCACAGCTGAATCCCTAATGGCAAACTTGAAAATTCATCCTCTATGACTTTTCCATTTTCGTCGCGCTTTGGACTAGCAAGTTCATAGACTACGATAGAAGACATCAATCCTATGGAAACTCCGAAGAATACGAAGCTGGCCTTCATCATTTTCCATTGATGTTCACGCTGTTTCTGATCTTCGGCATCTTCCTGACTGAATTCCTCTTGTTGTTGCTTAGTTTTCTCGTTCGTGCTTGTCGTCAACGGCCCGATGGGACCTGCCGCGGACTGGATATTCGTCAAACTTCCAGCGATCTGCGGTCTCCTGCCTATCGATAAAACGTTTTTAAAGAAATAATCACTACGAACTTTCGACGCGCGAAAGTCTGAACGGAACAGAGAGCTCGGGTTCAACGAGTCGAAAATTTGTTTGGAATTTGATCGGATTGACCGAAAAAACGTCAACGAAAGTTTTAACAGAGAAGTCAAACGTTTTAAAATGTGAAGGAATAGTTTGCGGGCTTCGATCCGTCACAGAGTCATTTTCGTCGAAGCGCAACATCATTTTTTCATAGCTACATGTTAATTCTCGGAATAAAAAAAGATAGCGCCGACACGAGTCGATGAATTGAGGTTATGTAATGAACAAATTGAACTTACTTTCGGTCGTATAGGTACATTTTTGTGCAGATCTCACCAGAGTGAATCTCGTTATTGGTTTTCTAAGAGTAGAGTATGTAGCTGAACTACTTCCGCTGTATATTCTGCATAAAATTCTTAGACTTCGCGTTGCAAATGCCATTATTATTTTGAAAGGAAGCAAACTCGTGGAGATCGTGGTATTGCGAAACTGAGCGCTGCAATAGGGAGGGGGAAGGAGTAGCCGGTTGATAGTTGATACGACGCTCGTGTGTTTACTAGCGCCTTCAGGGCGCGATACAACTCGGTATTTTCGCTACGTTGAAGGTTGAGAGTTTTTAATGTTCTCTTCTGACACTTGTGGCGCTGGTTGTGTTATGAGAAACACGCACGATTTTTAAATGTTGATTGAAATACTTTCCATACAAAAAATTGTGTACAGATCTTTTTTTAATTAACATATGATGTAATGTTCAATAAAATTGTATCGGCGGAGAACTTGACTATAGACCGATCACTGTCAGGTCATTTTATTATTGATCAACAATATAATTCCGGACTGGAATGATAATTAAAAAAGTTAATCGACATATTTATTTAAAAATGACAGATTTTTAAAAGACTACGACGTTGAGTGCTTTCAACAACAAGAACAAAACATAATTACTATATGGGAAGAACTTTATTATTTTCTGAACAGTCAATCCATACATTGAAAGCAAAGTACCGCTCTTTCGATTCTTCCAGAAAATAATGGTTTCTGTTAAAAAATCGACATTGAACATTGTTAATTTTTGTTGTTTTAATTTTTGCAGGTATATTTTTTTTTCTTCAAAATGCGATTCCTTACATTGGTATTATGAATGTTAATCAATCTATATCGAATTATTGTACCTAAATTATATTATAACAATTATTAAAACACATTAGTTAATCATCCATGCAGAAAAGTTGTACAATTTCTAACAATACGAATATAGCGATTTTTGCAGTTTCATCATTACATAGACATATTCACATTTTGCGTACATGTATAAAAGGACAAAGTGGGGTCATTGCCCACCCCCTCGACGGTATGATCGCAATATCGCGTGTAGAATACTGCGTGCTAATTCCATTACGGGCAAGAATAAATTTACGAAGTCGCTAGTTTATCATACGACATGATCTAACGTTTTGTTTGTCACGTGCAACTTTGGGTATATCAAACGATGTGTACAGGCTTAAAACGGGTATGTACGGCCGCTGATGCGGGTGCAAAAACGTTGCCGATATTTGGAGTAGCTGGTAACTTCTAGAAAACCATTCATTTTTGGAAAAGATCATTTCTTCGATGAGCCACCTAAACCCTCACAAATCCAAATCAAAATTATATTCGTCCATCCATGATTTTCACATCGACTCTAACCTCACTTCCAACAAAATGTAAAATCTTCATTAACGTTCCATTGTTCTTACGACTGCTGGTAAAAGTGCGTCAGAAGCCCAAATAAACCGAAACGAAAAGCTTGCGTCTCCATTTATGAATTTCGCACGAACTCTAACCTCACATCCAACGAAATAAGTGTTCCTCATTAACGTAAAATTATTTTTACCGCACTCTGACAAAAACTAACCCAACAGACCTTAACAAAAAAATAAATTTCTCCATCCATGAATTCCGCATGCACCCTAACCTCATTTCGAACCAAATAAGGAATCTTTATTAATGCTCAATTATTTTTACCACACCGCGGTATTCTACTTAAAAAAAAAGAAAAGTGTCGTAATCCAACCGCAAGACATCTCAATAATAATCGAGTGTAGTCGAGAGGCGAAAAAAATTATTTCTCGAGGGAAGATATTGTTCGGGGGTTTTTGCATGCGAGAGAATCGAAGTATGCGAAGTAAAAACGATACGTGTGTTACACAGAAGGATATTATCGATCGACCGTAATATGTCATTAGCGTTGTAACTCATGAATGGAAGTAATGGGAACGTGCGTGCCCGGTCCCTTTTATCCTCGCCACCCATGGCGCTCGGCCATACACACGCACACACGCGTACATATTTTGTAAGGTATATGTTTTTGTGAGCATACGTGTACAAGACACGCGAGCATGTTCGCCGGATGTGCTGTACGATAGCACGATCTCGGAGGACTCGCTTCTCTCACGAAAGGCGGGATTTCAACTAGCGCGTACACGCGGTACTCTTCTCTTTCCACTCTTAACCTCTCGTCAATTGCATACGTACGTGCGAGCCGAATGTCGGTGCGAAAATCATTATGATACTACCTTTTTTACCCTCGCACCCGATCACTGCGCGTTATGCCGCGCATCCCTTCGTGTCCATGCCTGATGCTAATTGACGATCCGCACAATTTGCGAAACGTCGATTTTTCCATCCTTTTCCCGCTGATCCCAAGGCCCATCCGTCACTTCTCACGCGCATCGAAAAAAAAACACTTTTTTTTTTTCACGTCTGATCGTACCGTTGCTTTCTGCTCGTAAGGTGTAAGCTGGCCTTCGTACTTTCACGCGTAACTTCATTCATCACGAATCATTAATCGTAATTGTTTAGTTACGGATTATTAATCATAATTGAGAAGTAAATTTCCATTGTTTCGACGTTGATCGAAACAAAGGAATTGACGTTGATTTTCCTGCTGCGAACCTCCAGTAATGTATCGTTGAATGGATAGTTGAAAAATCGTCGTAATTCTTGTGAATTAAGTAATGATAATTCTTGGTAGAACAACGATACATGAATTATTTTAACATTTTTCACCAAATAATTAAGCAGTTATATATACGTGAATTTGACACGATCACTTAACGAGAAAATAGCTTCTGCAGACATTAATAGCCGAAAAGACATTTTCTTTGATTTGTTTTGTGGATTTTTTCTAAATATAAAAACAGGATGTTTCTCGTTTTCTCTGCGTTCTTATTGAAGCTCCTTCGAAGAAATTATTTAAAATGTCCGTTTCAATAGAAACATTGCAGTTGTTCTGTTTTGTTTTATCCAACGTGAGTGCGGCCATGTTGGTCCAAAATTCTGGATAAAAATGGTAGAGATTACTCGACGAATATTTGTAAAACAATCTTCATTCTGTCAATCATGCATAAGATGGTCAACAATTTTCTCTTTCTAGACTGGTGATTTCCCTCAATGGAATTTTGGCATTATTGTCTATTTTCTGAGTCACGCGAGTCGACGAAAATGAAGTAAATTGGTTTCACGAGTGACGTTACACTTGTTAAGATTCCCTGCAGCCGTTCGTAATAACGCTCTCGGCTTATTAATACAATGAGCGTTCGCGAATGTCTTCGCCTTTTCCCGAGTATTTTCTCTCTCTCTCTCTCTCTCTCTCCCTTTTCCATTCTCATTTTCCTTCACGCGAGAGTACTCATATCGGCCTCGTATTTAACGTGGCATATGGTTCTACAAGGGAATTCGGGCCCGAATAATTTCATTATGAAGTACCTGCTTGAACCACCTTCCGAGTAAGGCAGTCGGGTTACCGCCATTTTGTTGTAAACTGCACCTTGTAAAATGTCGCCATTGAAAGATCAACATTTTTACGACAGTTACGACAGTTCAAAAAAATATGAACCGCCCGAATTTTTGAAATTTCTTTCGAAGCTACAATTGTCTCGGGGTGGAAGCGAACGCTTTCGTTTCGTTGTAAACATTGAGGTTAACCCATAAAAACCCCTAGATTAAACGGATTCAGTTCATTTTCAAACAAACCCAAACAAGCCCAAACTGACTCAAACGTACCAAAATGTATTCAACCATATCCAATTAAAACGTGTTCAAACCAGTCCGAAACCTCGTTTCAGTCCGTTGTTTCCTCCTTCTTCCGATACTATATTATTCCGATTCCACATACAGTACACAAACTTAGCAGAATGAAAAGCCGAGTAAAGGAACTTTATTTTATTTTTCACGATCATAATCATCACCCGAAAAGAGTTTTCCAACAATCTTAGCAGTCAACAAGATTACACCTATTCTCGATTCCCATAATAAATCCGGCATTCGGACTCAAAGAGTTCATGCACGAATAACGACGCGTATGCGGTATGTCAACGATATCGATCCTGGAGACGGAACCAACCTTTCCGTTTGCATCAGAGATCACGTTGCCCAGGAAAGACGGTAGATAAAAATGAGAAACAAATCGAGTTCAGCGTTTGTCTGTTGAGGGCACATGCACAGCAAATTTCTTGGAATACTTGGACGAGTTGGGAGCTCAAGCAGGACAGAGGTTCTCGATCGAATCTGTGAAATGGCTCTAATACTTTTGTAACAAGACCAGGGCACGAGAGAGAGAGAGAGAGAGAGAGAAAGGGCGGCGAAGGGGAGGGGGGTGAGGGAAGGTCGAGCCGTGTAACCGTGGACAAGCCCACGTTCCGTAGTGAAGCAAAAGAACGTTCTCGACGGTATAGTTCTGTCCGTAATGGTGGCTCTTTTGCGGGATTGGTACTTCAAGGAGTACCTTGCAATGCAACTACCTATATAGCTCTCAAATGAACGGGTACGTTCTCATACCTATACAGTCCGCAATTAGATGCGGTATCTTTGGGCTAATTAAGTGAGTTTAATGTTGACTAATTAGGCCTTGGGAAGATACGGGGGCGATTTCTTTCTCTCGATGTTTCGCGAACGAGCAAAGAACACAAGGTTCGCTTTCCTAGATCACGACTACCACTCGTTCAAACTTATTTCGATACTTTGAGAATTAACGAGTCGGTATGTCTTGCTCGATTGTTTAAGGACCAACGAACGGATAGCTGTTACGAGGGTACACTAAAGTGGTCAAAGTTTATCCAAAATGTAACTCCGTTGATAGTTATTGCGCTACTCAATGAGTCAACCTCGTTAATCAACGATTGAAACTTCTCCCGCGTACTTTCGAGATTATTCAATGTCCGATTAGCCAATTCTGGTATTCAACGCTTGGATTCATCCTGGCAACTGGTAAAGATCATGATTCCTTGATAAAGGATACGAAAAGCAATAGAACCGATGTTCCGGGGAGTTTTTGCAGTACCAGGTTATGACGGTAGGAGCGTATAGAGATAACGCTTCTTGAGTCGTTATGTTAGATGTCGTCGCTGAAGAGCCTTCCGCCTGGCTGGTACGAAATTTTTAGTGACGGTTGTTAGGGATGTTCTTCTCGATTATACGAGTACCCGTGGTTGAAGACAGATGGCGTTCCTGAGCCAAGTTGGCGTCACCATCGTGCGCTGCCATCTGTTGAACGTCGAAAGAAAAACAAATTTGACAGTGAAGAGAGGTGGCGTTACTGAGACAGGTTGGTGTTATCATCGCGTGCCGCCATCTGTTAAACCTCGCCCAAACGAAACATCTGTGACACTGTGATTTATAGGTTAGCTTCGATTTGGCAGCCATTTCAGTGAGTCGTGTTTTTGGTGAGATGGAAAGAGGGCGGTACTGTCCAGTGTAATTTCTGTTTTTGGTAAATCGTTCGTGGACATGTACGCAAAGTTTTATACTGTTTATTTAATTTCCCAAATACTAAACCTGACGGAAAATATTATGTAAAAATTTGGCGGATATTAAAAATATTTTTGCGCCTTTTGAAACTGCCTCGCCAAAATTGTCTACAAAAATAAGAAAACAATTTTATATTTGAATACACGCTGAATAATCCATGAGAAAAAGGGCTTGTCCTTTATTTTATACTTTTAAGAAATTTGTCAGTTTGGCTTTATTTCCGGGCGGTAGAGTGGTGTTGTTATCCGTTAATGATGGTTGGTACATCGACTGTACACGTTCGATCTACATACGCGAATACAGATACCGTTCAATACTTGTCGTAGAAGTGGAAAAAAGGTCTAATCTCCGCGGCGCACGAGCACCGTAGAAGGAAATGCTCCACACGCTATTAGAAACGCAGACGGGTTTCAAACAAATCGATACATCCCGATATCAGTTGGTCCCATGCTGACTTTCGTCTCATTAAAGATGGAGAACAGTAGATCTTAGATCTGAGAAGTCCAGCGTTGGGGCATCGGACTACCTCGTTCTCAGCAGTCATCGGAATCGTCCGTAGCGATGCGTAGGTCGAACTAATGGTCCCCTGGTTGGTTTTCAACTCGTCCGACGTTATCGATCGGTCGAGAGGTATCTCCGGAATTACGGAACACCCAATCGGTTCGATCGATTGATAGGGGCTTCCACTGGAGCGGGCGATTCCGACGCAGCGAAAAGGACTCCGATGACCCTGCGTCAATCGAAGCTCTCTGTAGGTTGGGATGAGCGATAGAATATGGTTAAAATAACCTCGATCGCGCTGATACTGGTGGGTAGACTACGAAACATCATCGGGGTTCGACGCTGTTTCGATATCCAACTGTGACGTCAAAAAAAAAAGCTTTTTTTCATTAATTATTTAAGCTCGGTTTATGGTTTTCTTTTGGATCAATTAAAGATATATTTGTCCACATACATTTTGATTCAAGTAGACTTTTATAGAAAAAATAACAATGGATGAAGTACAGTTAATGGTAGAGTGAATTCCTTTCGAAAATTTCTCTCTTCCTGGTCAAATTGAAATACCTGGTTAAATTTGTCCGAAACAAAAAAATAAATTTGCTCGCAATCATCAATATCGCTATTATTCAACGTAGCAACGTAAAAAGTATCATTTTCATTAAAAATGTTTTTATTGAAGGTGCTTTGAAAGATAGTAATATAAAAAGAAGCAGCTGTTTGCACTCAAATTTTTCGGATTAAACTCGTTTCACGGTTTTGTCGTCATGTTTCAAAAGCCCGACGCTTCTTGTACATGGTTTTCGTTTATTCATCCTCGGATATCCCTTTAATGACCGGTGCATAACTTTTGACGAAGAAAAAGTGAGGTGGAGGGCGAGGAAGGGGGAGAAGGAGTCAAGAAGAAAGTCGGAGACTGAAAACATCTTCGCGTCACCCTACACCAAAAGTTGGTCGTTCGTTGGATGGTATTACCGACAAATTTGTACCTCAGCTCTGCTCACTTTTCACCTTGTGCGTATATACGTATCTTCTATTCACGAGCGATAAGTATCGATTCGAAGCACCCTACGGACGTGCGTTTCATTCCGTCGTGCAATAATAATAATAATAAATAATGAAATATATGACATCGCGAGAAATGTTGCTTTTAGCCTGGTACCCCAGATAATCGATGCTACTTGGGAAAAAAATGGGAAAAAACTCTATTGAATTCTCTACTGATGGTTACTTTTGTCGAAAGTTCCAATGTGACTGAAGTTCGCAACGTTGGGACGCAACGAAAATCATTATTCTTTAATTTATCTATTTTTTTTATCAAATCTTTATTGTGATAATCTAGAATTCAAATATGAAAAACAAATATTTCGCCAAATAATGGATCTGAGAGAATTAAATAATGAGAAAAGTAATTTCATTGCGTCGCAACGATGCGTACTCCGAGTCCATAAATTCCATGATTTCGATCATCCGAGTTTAGACGTCACTTCGAAACCGTCGGATTATTGATTTCCAAAATCCAGTGTCCCCGGAAAAACAATTCGTGGTCCTTGAAAGTATGGTGTTTTCGTAGCTACGAAAATGGGCCATTGGCCTTCACGAGCCACTGGGCAAAAGGTCATCGAACAAGGAGCTTCCGGCAACACTCGCTGTGAGAAAATGGAAAGCTACGAGTTCGGGTACGGTGACCGAGGGAATAGAGAACAAGGTAGGATCGTGCAATAAGTGAGATGCTGAATATAGGGTAACTCGGAATAATTATTTCCGCGGTCGGTCGAGAGCGACGTTTAGCCTATAAAATTTGCATACTCGGTGCATTGTCGCCAACGCGTTTCGAGTAGTGTACACAAGAGTGGTGTGTCTCTATGAGAGGATGGGCGAGCATATTCCACAGACAAGAGCTTGCGTCGTTATAGACAGCGCAAGGAGCTATTATTATCGTGATCCGCGAACGGGAAATTCGACGGTGAAAATTCTCATTGTAAGGCATCTTTGCTAAGATCCTATGGGACAATAATTAATTAGAGCTACCATTGAGAAACCTGACAAAGAAATGGAAGCTGCTGGTCCTTCGTAATGACGAACATTCGCTAGATTTGAAAACAATGTGCCTGTACGCCCAATGGGACACTGGGACACTGCCAGAATAGCCAGAAAATGTTCGCAACACTGCGGAACATTTTCATACAAGTTTCACTCGCTTGGACTGCGTTTGAAAGTCTCGTGAAAACGAAAAAGTCATAGTTCCTAATAATTTTGTTAAACAATACCATTACTGTTTGTTATTTTAGGAAAACGTGATTTTTAATAATAATACAATTCCGTTCAACAACAACAACAAAAATACATCTTCGTACGCAAGTTTAGTGCAATAAAGAAAAAAAATGAAAAGGAACTTTGTGAATATTTTTACTAGAATATACATACGTATTTTTATTTGTGTTTTTAGCATCATACGATATTGCACTACCTAATGGCGATAAGTATGACATTACCCAGGACGTCGATGAGTTCCACGATGTTTTGGGTGTACTTAAGCTAAATTTAGAATGTTGTTGTTCGGTCTGGTGGAATTAGAATTGGAATACGAGGTAACAACCGCGACTGAGATTCCAGCACGTCACATATGGGTACGTGGTGCATTGATTCCCGAATCAGCCAATTCGAACGAAATGACCGCAGCTAGCAACTGTCGGACTGCAGTGCGAATAGAGGAGGGTCAGAGGGAAGAGTGGGAGGAGCGGAGGGGGGGGAGAGGGGTCCGCGTAAGCCCGCACACATCGCGGTGTCAGTGTTAATTATAAAGCGGCGTGTAATTGAATGGAGGGTAATTGAGGGATCTGATAGGTATTATTGAAGTTTCCGCAGGGGCTTGTGTCGCTGAATGACGTTGAGAGACATCGGCCGCCTTGCTGGCTGATGCTGCTGGCTCAATCTCGCTCCAACCCTTATTTTTCTTCTCTCGGTCCCTCCCTTCTTCATTCTCTAAGCAAGTAGGATGTACACTCCAGGGCTCGAAATAAATAACGCTTTTTCTCTCTCTCTCTCTCTCTCTCTCCGATCCTCGTTCTTGCTCCCTCTTCCCCTCATTTCTACCACGTTTCTTCCTTCATCGTATGGTTCTCTCGTTCTCGCTGCTGTCGCTTCCATCTTCCATGTATGCTGCTCCTGATGGAACGTACATGCTCCCTGACATTGACGGGAGCGTGCGCGGTCAGTGGCTCGACCTCGGACTCTTGCACGAGGGTGGTTTCATGCATATGCTAATCGCGTCTTTCTTGACAGAGAAGGAAGCGGAGGGAAAGTTCCAGGCTTTACCCCGCCTATCTATGGTCCTTCTTCTCTTTCTCCCGATCCTCGTCCTGTATGATACTACTCTTCGGCCAGCCGGAGAGATGGTGACTGAAGGATTCCATTGATATGGACGCCTCGACGAATGGACAGCAGTGGGAAACGAGACTTCGAATTGGTACTAAATTTAGCGAAACCAACACGAATTCGGATAGTTGCGAATTCAATGATCAATGTTCATTTATTATGTATACAACAAGCTACGTTGCTAGCCTTAACCCAAATATGTCATTATTTTTGTAACTGTTAATATTTACCATATTTTTCGATCAAACTGGAAATAGAGACATTATTAAATTCCTGTACACATGATGTATACAGGTATTTAATAAGTCGGATTGCTATTAAATATAGACGAGCAACTATAATTAAATAGTTTGCAATCCTTTTTACTACAATTCTTATTTCCTTAAAATATTTTCCCTTTTCGAATAGTTCAAGGATTTAAATGTCCATATTTGCATTATGTACTTTGGAAAATTTTGTAATGATATATTTTACGAATTACAAAGTTGACGTAAGAATTTCATTGTCCTCCTCTCCGAATTGTCGTTCACTTCTTCAATGAACGTCTTCCAGTGAAGGATATGCAAACAAATAAATAGTAAATGCTTGAAATGGAAATTATCAAAACGAAAGATGAGGTGACAATGAGGTCAAATCCGCTTTTGTTATTCATTCCAAGATTTTTGCATTTACAGCGCGCACTGTTTTCGACCAAGGCGAAAAAGTGGGGATATCGATCAGACGAGCGATATAGATATCCTCGACACGTTGAAAATTTAAAAACTCGATATCTCAGAAACTATTGCTAATCGGCAAAAATCCTTTTAGGTGTTCTTTGAGAATATTAAAAGAAAGGTCCGTGCATAATTTCAATTTGATCGGAATTGGCGATTTTGGGGAATCTTACTGAAAAACTTAAAAAATCAATACCTCGAAAACTGTTGCGAGTCGTCAATCCTTTTAGAGGTTTCCTTGCGATGTGAAAAGGAAGGTCTTCGCAATGTTTCAGCTTGATCGGCGGAGGAGGTGGGAGGTTCGGAACTTCACCCGGAGGTCCATTTACCTATCGAATTCACCGATCGTTTCAAGACTCGTACGCAACACTATGGCTTGGAGTTTAACGTGATGTAACTGCACTTCGATTCTTCGACAATGGGGCTCATTCCACGTTCCACACGATTCATGAATTCACTCGCGAGCAGTTCTACTATGGTGGTACTCCAAGTTGGTCGCTGGTAGGGTCTAAGCCTCCTGAGCCTGACAACGCAACTAGCATATCGGTACCGGTGTTATTAGGAAAGCTTTGCGGTTCGTGTATACACGGACGAGGTGCCGCATCGGGAGGATTCACCAAAGGGTCGGGTGGATTAAACTGTCCGTCATGGTGTACCGGTCCAAAAACGTACCCCAGTCGTCCCTGATTTTGCTAGCGATCAGTCGACTGGTAGCAATAAGCTCCTTGAATTGTTTCTCCAGGATGTTCGTTCACAATGCTATATTATCCAGTATTTGGTATTTTAGTATCCAGTATTTGGTATTTTCTTTTAAAATACCAAATACTG
Organism: Ophioninae sp. A BG-2022a; assembly: GCA_030523105.1. Classification (NCBI taxonomy): domain Eukaryota; kingdom Metazoa; phylum Arthropoda; class Insecta; order Hymenoptera; family Ichneumonidae; species Ophioninae sp. A BG-2022a. The sequence continues at coordinate 23,417 of JAPYZI010001075.1, read as the reverse complement.
GATTTATCGATTAGAAAAAAAATTGATGATACATGAAAAAGAAACTTTTCTTATTTGGATATTTTTCATTTCATCTGTAAAAATATTTATTATTACGTTTACTTTACGTTTTATTATTTAGATTTGCATTTGTTATTTGAAGGTATTATTTGGTCGTGAAATTTCCCCTGGAATCGATAATTCATTTAAAAAAAATGTTTTGTCGGATTATTGTTTGAAAGTAATTGTGCTATTTTATTCTTTTTATTTACATATGATGTAAATTAGAATAAAAATAGTGAAGGAATGAAAATCTATTTTTATCTATCATTCTTTCATCATTTTGTTCGGATATATATTCCTTCACAAATTTGATCCCGTTTCAATTACGATCGTATTTCATGAATACTGCAGGATTTTCAATCTTCATTACATCCCGTGCCTCCTCCTTCCTCGCGAATTTCCGTCACTCGCGTAACGGGCGAACCCGGACCACTGCTGTCACTCGCGAAGTCGATCGATTTCGCAAAACCAATCTACAAGTTTTACCAGCTATGCACGGTTTTGTGATAAACATCGGCAAACTGGCAATTTGGTATCAACTTTTCAATTAGTTTTCTTGAAAAATAATGGTTCTTTCTCTGTCTAAAGAAATGCATGGTCCCTAGCAAAAAGCTCCTCTTTTTCGCATGATACAAAATATTTCATTGAAATAAAAATAAGGACAAATTTTGTGCTGGATGTCGGGCAAAAAATATGTCTAAAATGACAAATCGATTTACAAGTCTAAATCATATCGTTCGCCTTGATTTCATCTGATATTTGCAAGTGCTTGAATAAAAAGTTTTGTCAGTGACTGTACATTTGTTCCAACTCTTCCACTTGTCCAATAAAAACGTTTTTCAATTTTTTAATTTAAATAAAACTTTTACATAATTTTATGAATAATTAGAAAAATCAAGGTATATATTAACTTTTCCAATGATTGCTGATTGTTTCATCGTTAAATTAAATGTCTTGCTATTTAATAAATTTATTATAATTAATAGATCGTTTATTTAAAACCAGTAGATCGATTTATTAGAAACTTCACCCAATCGAAGCTTTGATCCTCACTTTTGATACCAGAATAATTAATATAACAGTTAGTTATTACATCAAGAACGATCGTACCTGAAATTTTCAAGAATTTTTGGGATTTTTTTCATAACCATCGAGCAATACTTTAAAACGGCTCGGCCAGAGTTTATAATAGAAACAAATATTCGTATTAAGGAAGAACCGTTTATCGTATGCTCCCAGTGATGGATGGAATTTGCAAATGAATATCTAATGAAAATGAATGAACGAATGAACGAGAGTGAAAATCTAATAACCCCATAAACAGGGCAACAGTTAACTTTCGAAACAGAGCCCGATTGAAAATAGATCAAAATTGTTTTGTTTAGTGAACTGAAACGTTTTTTTTTCTTTTTCAACGCTGGAAAAGCGATAACGCTCGATCGCGCGAGTATCGCTCGTCGGTTCACTCGAGACGTAATAAAATCCGACAGCGAGTAATTGAAATTAGTGCTATACGGTAAAAGAGACGAGCTAATGAAATTGAAACACTGATTGCGATTCAAAAATTCTCGAAAACCTTTTGTGGAATGTGCCTTTGCACACTCTGCCTATTACCATGCGCTAGCACGAATCGAGTGTTCTGGGGAATTTTCCGTACCGTATCCGCTATATTCGTGAACGTACACAGGGGTACGAGAGATTAAACGTTTCACGAGTTGCCATGGCGAAATCTCGTTGAAACGTTGACCTTAATAAAGAGCGCATGCAGAGCACAATTTTTCATTGCAACACACGAATCACAATAACGGATTTAATGGAATCAATTACGAGTATTGGACTGCATTTTTTGCTCGAACGAAATCATGGACCCGAACTATATGGCTGTTGGATCGATCCTCGTGTAATAGTATTGTATGTACAATGAATGAAAAAAAAAAAGTATTTGCACGCATCGTCTTTGTCTTAACATCCTTCGAAAAAAAACAATAAAAAATATTAAAATTTAATATTTATTAAACATTTTTTAATTTTAAATTAAATTGTAATTTCATTAATTTAATTTCAATGCAAATTAATTTTTAATTAATTTACGTAATTTAATGCGTAGTGAATTTACGTAATTTAATGGGTAGTGAATTAAATTACGTATATCAATATTGAAAATGGTACTTGACGAATATATTGAAATCTAGCCTTATTATCCATTAGGATTTTCCTCCTCTCAAGGGGTTACCGATTCATCGAAAGGGTTGCTGTTTCACTCAAGGGGTTGTCATTTCATAAAAAAAGGGAAGCTAGTCGTGAACGAATTAAGGACGATTCGAAGTTTAAAATCAATGCGTCGTTCATTAAAATAAAAAAAGCATTTACAGCCAATACTCGAGTAACGGGTACTTGGATCAGCGGTGGAACGTACGGGTACGTAAATATCAAACGCCAGTCAAGAGAGAAGGAGCCAGCTGGGTCGGATGTTCAGAGAGAACTGGCCGCTCTCTGCTTCGGCAACTAATTCAATTTGGCGTCTGAACGGAGAAAATTTATTCATACACTTCAGCCAAATTATTTCCGTGCGTGAATCGCGCGAGGAGACGAAGCCCGGAGCTCGGATGAGTTAAGAAGAGGAAAAGAGTGTGAGAACGTGTCATGAGTAGAGAACTGATGGTTGATTAAGAGGGCCCAGGAATGCCGGCTTCCTTCCGTGAGTTCTCGTCCTTTCGACTCTTCCCTTCGACTCCTGTACTATTTCAACGATTCTCTCTTATGCCTCTTCACATTCCCTTTTTTCTTTTTGGCCCTTCACCAACCTTTTTTACCTCCCCGATCCTCGACTCGCGTCTCTTTCAAAGGCTTTTTCTCGGTTCCCCTAAACTTGCAAATCTTCAGCTTTTTTTTGTCTTAGTCGCTTTTGCATAGCGAATTTCCCTCGTGAAATATGATTTTCCGGTGAGCGTGGAAACTCACTGGGTGCGAAGCTTGTCTGCGACTGACAATCAGCCGAAGAATAATCGGCGAGAATTCAGAAACGGAACTTCCAGACACTTTGTAAAACCGCTGTGCATTTGGACTTCGAAGCACACGAGGATCAGTTTATCGTCGCATTCAGGTAGGATACGGACATTCGCGTATAGGGTGCGATTCATATGGTCATCAATATTTCTCATAATTTTTTGTAATTCATTTTTATTTTCACACTTCTAGTTAACGATGTTTCGTTATTATTATTAATAATATTATTAATTTAATATGTATTGAATTTACTTTTATTATAAGTATATACTAAATTTTATAATAGTCAATATTGCAGTAGATATTATTGATTATTATAACCTAGTCATGAATATGATTAATAATTAAATATTGAATTAAATATGACAGAATTTTTCAATCGATTTATATGGACTAATTTTAGAATATATATATATTTAGAACTCATTTTTGAATGGCACATTCCACGCGATCCCGTACACGAAAAAAAGCTACAGAAATAACGTGATATATTTTTCAAGACTCTCGCTCAGGAAGTTTTTGCGTTGAAGAGAAATAAAATATTTAAACAATTGTGTAACCGTTATAAAAAAGAAGGGTATTTTTGCGATTAACGGTAGGATCTAGGAAAGTTGAAACGAAAAAAGATCACAGTTCCATGTCCAGTTCAGTAGAACGGAGGAAATTCAATTCTAAATGTGAAATCCATGCAAAAACAATTTTTTCAATAAAATGTGATTCCATTTATCGATGTTTAAATGTATTTTTATTAATTGCTCTTACGATAAAGGGATATCCGAAAAAAAAAATTCAGGCGTGTTTCCTGTTCGTAATTTGATTATCTTCACTTAGTTGTACTCCAAATAGAATTCCGATTTTTTTCCCCGGAGTGTTTAATTGGTAGAGTTATACTTGTATATACAGACTATCCCGAAAAGTGACATCCGAAAGTAAAAAACTAGATCACGATATTTTTTCATTTTCAAGAACGAATGAGAATTTATTGGTTCTTGGCATTTTTTCACTCGTGTTATAAGGGGTCCTACTGAGAAATAAATATATAACTAATCAAATACAAACGTGGAAATATTTCACGTTTTCACCAAATTTAAACGAGAGTATATACATTAAAAACCAAACGAATTTCAATTGCTGCTACAGGAAAATGATACAAAAAAATGGCAAATTTCTTTTTTTTCGATAAAAATATTCCGAGGCACAAACAGAGATCCTGCGGAAAGATATCAATACTCGGAATCTACATTTTCTTTTCAGATTTTTCAACCACCTTCTGTATCACCGAGTAAACGAAACCACCGTCAAAAACGAACGATATACACGGAAATCAGCTTGGAGTGTTCATCGATCGTTTCATACACGGAATATCAGAGAAGTGCAAAAATGTCGAGTTTCAAATGTATCGCCGAAACGTCGAAGTCCTTCGTACTTTCCGATTATACCTTCGGAGTCAAAAAACAAAACAAAACAAAACAAACAAACAGAAAAAAAAAGAAACAAAAGAGCAGAAGGCTTAAACAGATACCTATTGTGTTCGGACGTCTATTGATTGTTTGTCGTTGCCGTTTACTCGAAAAGATTTTGCATAAATTCGGGGTTGGGGAGGCAGCAATATCAGAATTCCACCAGCGTTCCTTTTTCCGCACAAAGGGGGAACTCGTCGAAGCAGATAATCGAGAGATCTCAGCGAGCCAAACTGCACAGAGATCTCTCTCGAGTTGGTCGCATGTATGTTAAGGGGAAGAAGGAGAAGGAGAAGGAGGAGGAGGAGGAGGAGGAGGAGGAGGAGGAGTGCGCGTGGTGTCCATATTACAAGAGCCTCCCTCTCGTCACGGTAGCCTCCTGGTATCCACATTTGGGAATCGTTAAGTGGGTCGCCTCGCTCTTCTGCTTGGTTATAGCGAAAAGTTGAGACCAATACCCCCTGCCCTCCCGCCCCTCCTCATCCAGCACATATACAAACGTCAATGGAGAGGTCTCGTCTCCTTCGTCGCCTTCTTCGTCTTCGCAGTCGTTGTGTTCTCGTCCTCGGCATCCTTCTCGTCCTTCGTAGTCGTTGTCGTCGTCGTCGTCTTCTTGAACGTCACGGCCGACATCGCTCATTTTGGAAAAGCCTTAATGTAATCTCTAGGCTCGGATCAGCCCCCTCTGTAGACCCCACAGCGAAGCCGCACAGCGTATGTTGCATTCCACTTGCAAGATTCGACGGCTGCTCTTCTCTTCCAACCCCTCCGAGCCCCCTCTCGCGCTCCTGCCGCCACCCACCCTCCACCCTGGCTGTCATTCCCCGCTCACTCGTCGGACCTTCTCGGCCGCAACCTCGAGCCCTTCTGTGCGTCCTCCTTCTCGACGTTCGAACGTTTGACGGAAGCCGATGCATTCCGCGAAAGACATCGCGGACTGTCTCGACTCTCCTTTCGTCTACCTTATTTATTGCCCTGAGATTCGAGACCAGCCAAGAGACGCTCTATAAGCTCGCCTCGCTTTCGCTTCCCTCTATCCATACGCGTATATTGATCCGAGAGACGGAGTCCTGAGATTTTACCTATATGTATGTATGTATGTATATATACAGGGTGAATCACGAAAAACAGAATACCCGAGCTTCATCGTTGCATCTCGAATGTACCGACCAAAAATATTTTCGACCTGACGATCGGTCCAACTCCGAATTAATCTTCGAGCCCAAAAATATTTTCGATCCAACTAATATTTTCAGCTGCAAGGTCATTCCGAGATCATTTCAAGGAAAATCGGTACGACCTTCAACGAGTAAATATTTCTGGGTTGAAAATCATTCAAAGGCCAAACGGTGTTGCACTATAATGTGCAAGGAGAAAAAGATATGTCATAAGATTCGCAAAATTTTGTTCACTTTAAGACAATTAAAAAAAAAAAACGATAACACAAAAGAAATAAAATATTTAAAACCACGTGCGTTATTCCAAATCTTGGAGTTTCTTATATTTACATTCTACTTTTTGTACTCTCCATTTTGAAAAGCAAGGAAAATATTTTGATTTTCCGTTTCTCGTGGCTCACCCTGTATGTATATATATACGTAAAAGCACACACACTCGTATGGGAGATGTATCGACGAAACCACTGTACTCGCCTCTCGAATTCAAGGTGGCACTTTATACTTGTACACGCATACACGAAGTCAGCCGACATATCGCATATGCCTATTCAAATCCATCCAGCTCGACTCACCTGCGACGCGCAAGACGCGGCAATCTCTATACGGTTGGTCGGCCCGAGACAAGGCGGAAGGACTCACGGGCTGAGATGGAACGGACGAAGAAAAATGGTAACGAATAGAAAAAAATTATTTTTTTTCGCCATTCCTAAAATGGATAACACTTTTTAATATTCAATATTAAAATATTAAATATTTTTGAATTTATTGAAAAAATGTTTTGTACATATAAAGAATATTAAAAAATTGTTTACAAAAACGAATTTCTTTAATCATTTTATAAGTTAATAATTTTTTGATGAATTTCTTTAATAACAATTTCCAACGTAAAATAAAAGCATGCAAGTATTATAGATAATTTGTTCGTATTGAGTTTATTATTAATTTGCATAGAAAATTTGTGACCTACTGACGAAATGTTGGAGCGCATACTTGAAGTATCTTCGGGTTCCCGTTTTAAAGAGTAAATTGACCGGAAAATGCGTTCGGAATGCTGTCGGAAGCGTCGAACTTGAGAAACTTCATAAAATTGGACGATCCAATGTACTTTAATTAAATTATAGACTTCACCCGAAAATTTCGTCCTAGTTTTTTTGTTTACCGAAACGAAAAAAGTTGCGTTAATTAATTAACAATTTGGAGAGGAATATTTTCATGCACAAATAATAGACATTCTAATCGTAAACTATTTTTCTTTATTTAACAATTAAACAAATAAGACAATTCGTCGAACTCATAAAAATGGATGAACTCTTGTATAAAAGGAAAAGCCACATTTTCAACCTGCCAAGATTACCCAAAAGTTGTCATCAAATGACAAGTTCAAGAGAATTTTGTTTAAACGCTCATAATTATTCCATGATGGTTGATTACTCGAAGATTGACATTTATTTCATAATTGTCAATAATTTGTGTTAAAAAAATGTCTGTTGCGCTCATTGATCAATGTCAGCTGTTAATCTTAACTAATCGCGGCAGCTCGAAAATATGGACGTTCGTAAACATTGATTTGACAAAAAAGACAAAAATGTTTCTCACCGCTGATAAAAATGGATAAATTAATGCGGCAATGAAAAGGCACATTTTCACTCACGGAGGAATTTCGAAGTATCGGAGAAACCGAATAAATATGGGAACAGACAGAGATAAAGAGGATACGAATGCAGAAAGAACGAGGGAAAGGGCGAGGGCCCGTTAAGGCTTAACACACCCGGAAATACCGAAGAAAAGATAGTTGGTTCGTATCTGTGGAGGTGAGAAGAACGGGAACGAATATTCATCCCCCCTAAGGGGTTGAAACGGTGACTCGGCCGATAGTTCATATATGAACTATTGGCCCGAGTGTCTCGCCTCGGCTTACGTGACTCGAATGGCAATTGTACACCCTGGCGTATTCAAGAATTCGAAGGCATGCGCATTATTTCGCGGGCTTCGCACCTCCACGCGAGATTGCAACTTTTGAATTTTCTGGTACGTTAGGAGGAACGAGTTACAGCCGTGCCTGGATTATCTATAGGTGCAAATCACGCACAGCACTTTTATGCTAAAAGTGAGTAAATATATAGGCTGCCGAGAAAGATCGTGGACCCCCCAAGGCTATTTTCTGCAATTTTGCAATATCCCTTCCGTGCATTATGTGCTACGTGATTTCTCCCGTGTTTTCCTCATATTGGATATGTATGCTCGACTGTGAAATCTTTGGGTCTAAAAGGGCTTCTTCCCACCCGAAAATTCTTTATCGACGGAAATTAAGCTGATGGGTTTTAAAAAATTCCAAAAAACCTTTATATTTTCAATAATGATAATTCTTGATAGAATAATAATGCAGGAATTATTTTACAATTTATCGATAAAAATTCATGCATAAAAATTGTTGAAACTAAATTACGGAAAATTCGGAAAATATTATATCATCGAGATTTAATATCCTGTGATTGATTACGTTAAGTTTCAAATAAATAGGCTGCGTTATCGCGTTTGGCAATTCATTTATAATATCGTAAAAGATTTATTTGTTTGGGTTTTGTATGGGCTAATATACTAAGATTGTGGGTAATTATTCAGAATAATAAAATGATCTTAACGTATTAGTTTAATTTTAAAATTGAGTTCTTCTGTTCAGTGTTCATTTATTAGTAAATTAGCTACATTTAAGGCTGATCAAGTGCGACGTGATTTCGACTTATAGATCCACGATTCCCCAATTTAGCAGCAGCTTTATGGCCGACGGTCCATCCAGAAATAATTCAACTATATTTTAATTCCGTAGCAATAATTCGATGTGATCGAAGTGGCAATCGCTTTCCCTTGATTTCCCATTTAAATATTATTGGATAAAATAAGATAAGATTGTAATTTTTTTAAAACATGTTTGTTAGGGTTCGTTTGATTACGAATGATCATTGACGTATCAGAAGCTAAGTGTCGATAATGATGTAAATGAGCAGGTGGTAAGTTGAAAAAAAGGTTGAACTGTTGAAAAGCATGGTTGATAAAGAATCGCTGGATCGATGGTTCACCCCGTGATGCAATCCCAGATAGACGGGAATTTCATGCAATCGATAAACTTGCTTTACGGAACAAGAATTCTCTTGCGTCCTGGAGAGCTGGATATCGCAGAGCCGGTCGACCTTGAGCCCATTGGAAGATCGAAGAGCGGGTAATTGTTCTCGCTGGGGCACTTGCGGCGATGCGCCAAGCTAACAGTTCAAGTTGGGTTATCCCACTCGATGGCGAAGCGAATAAGGGCTTCGGCATAGGCAATTCTAGCAATGTGTAGTGCAGCATGCTGGATAGAGCACCTTGATTTTTCCTGACAGTCCTGTTTACCGGCAACGCGGATGTCGGAGATTTACCGTTCGAAACGATGCTCTACTGCTGAATTGCAAGTAGCCAGAACCAGTATGTGATCGCGCGAGGAATCAACCTACGACGAAACCGGCGGATCAACCGTGATCGTTTTATCGTCAAGGTCTGACCACCCATTGGCGAAGATTACATAATTCCTCAAGTCTGCTCGCTGTTGTAAGTGAATGGCTAATGGGCTCTGACGGATATGGGAATTTGTGGCAAAACGAATACGCAGGATAACCCTAGAAGGACTTTCTTAGAGATTGAAAAAATAGGATCCTACTTCGTATCGGGTCGTATCCGTGACAAAATCCCTGTACGAGGTTCACTCTTACAACTTCAGGTGGAGATTCAAGTTGTAGGATCATCAATGAGGAGCGATCTTCTTACTGTTTCGGTTCAACGAACGCCTCCGCAAGCCCATGAAATTCAGAGTCCAATAAAAGTCAGAGAATAAATGGAACTTTGAATATTTGAGGGTTCGAGCACTATTTGAAAGTGATTTGATCGATGAGGATGTAGCATTGATAAGAACCACCGAGCTGCGTCGTGGCTACGATTTCTTGCAGCTTGAACACTCTTCGATTGAAAATAAGATTAAAACTTAATTCGAGGCTAGCACTTGATGCGGAAATTACGGGCGCTGGATGAGATATCCCTACCGACGGAAGCGGCCAAAATTCGCTGCCGGGTTTATCGCGCTTTTCATCGAGGGGTCTCCCACTCTCCCCGTTGCCTCTGTGAAATTCACGTTTACCCAACGGTGCGTCCGCACGTACCATGTTTGATAACCTAATAATCATTCCAGAGAAGGGTCCTCTGATTTACTAGGTTTTGACGGACGACCCGAGTTCCCATTTTCAGCCAAACGTTCACCAGTCAAGGACAACTGTATTAGGGTGGCCCCTACTTTTCGAAGAAAATTCTTTTGATAGCGGATTTTTTCGTTTCATTCGTTTTATCAAAAAATTTATGCAAATGAATTTTCCAGCATTCTAAGCACTGTAAAGCATTATAAAAAGTGCGGGTTATCCTTGTAAAAAAAATTAGTCGTGTTAACGAAGATTTTCGATGCTGCCAAAGTTACTGCAGTAGAAACAAAATTCCATGTACCTGAGACGACTAAAATATAAAATGTAATCGTACAAAACGCAACAAAATTTGCAATTAAAAAGTTCATGAAAATATTATATTTGAAGTCAAAGAGTTTACTTCAATTCTCTATTACAGTGTATTTTTCAATATTAATAATAAATAATATTAAATATCGAGTACGCTATTTACATTTGACACTAAAAAACATATTAATATTTTATTTTACATGTCCATAGAGAAAATTCATTGTTCTTCATATTTTTAAATGACCTTATGATGCCCTTTAGAGGGTAACCACTCTACTTGGCCAACGGAAAGCCAAACATTGGTGATAATTTTTTGGTGTGTAATAAAAGGAATGAAAATTATTTTTGGAGAGATTATCCGACATATAATTTGATATATAAACTTTTTAAAATTACTCCAAATAATAGAGCCATCCTTCGAAACGATATTTTTTAAGAAACGCCCTCAGCAGCAGACGGATTGCTCGTGAAACATAAGATTTGAAAAATCAGTTTTCGAACTTGTTTATTCTCAAATTTGTGAATAACTTCACGTAATGATTTCTAGTTACTATTAATTATGATAACATTGGTATTACTCTACTACTCATCCGGAAGTAAGTTCGTAGTGAAAGCTCGTAAAATGGATACACTATAATGTCTAGACAACAGCACTAGAATGGGTTTGACTGCGTCGCACGAATTTTTGATCGGTTGTTTAGGCAAGCCCTCGAGGTTGAGTTCCTAAGTGCGAGGGTATCTCATAATCCCTGTATCGGGCGGTTTCTCATTCAGCCCTATTTAGACCTCCATCAAGCCCAATGAAGTATGCATTTTGAATAATAATGAGGCAGAGGAAGGCGTTTTCCGCAACGGCACCGTCATTTCCGAACACATTTCAGAATACCGATCCAAACGTGACGTATTTTATTCTCGTAAAACTCTCGTATCGTATAAGCGTGTATCAATAAGCGTATATCGGGCTACCCCATTTTAATCTTTCTCTTTCCTAACCTATCAATCGATAAAACACAATGTTCCCCATAAAGCTTGTACTGTTCCGAGGGGGAGTTTCGATTGCGAGCACAAGGGTTATGCGCAGGTGCCTCAGAAATTTCAGGGAACCCTTGGTTCCTTCAAAGTGGTAGTCTAGCTACAGTCACGTCGAAAAAATTATTGTCGATCGATGAAACGTTCGAAATATTCCGAAATATCCTTAAAATGCAGTTTTCATATCTAGGATGTTGAAATTTATAAATTCATTAAAAGAATTATTAATATAATGAATAATATAAATTAATATAAATCGTGTTTAAGTTAATTTATATTAATTTATATTATTACATAAAATTAATAAGGTAAAAACAAAATTACGTTGAATTAATGTTAATGATATAAACTAACGTTTAGACTTTCAACAGTAATTTTTCGTAAAGTATTTTTACCTACATATCTATAGAAAAATTAAAGTCCTGACTGATCTAGTCATCATCGATCATCGTGAATCCTGTTTCTGAAGGTGAAAATATGAAATGATTTTTTAAAGTAAAATACATGTAAATTCGTATTTAGGATTTAAGGAGTTGGAAAGAATTTCAATAAAAACTTTGACTTCTAAGTATCCGTTTTTGATCACTTTGCTATCAGCGGTAACGGACACATCTGGGATACAACGTGAAATCCAACTGATTTTGAATACAACTATCGTGAGAATTCGGTCAGGCTGTCTCCGGTGCTTATATCTCTCAATGAATGAACTGCCCTCTGGGTAAGTTATTCGAACGCACGGGTCGGAGTCCTTGCGAGTTTCGTTTTTCCGGAAGCACGCTGATGCGATCAAATGTCGTTTACTGTGCCATGAGCGCCGATAAGCGTTGGTAGCTTTGTTCGATGGAGAAACCGATGTAAAGTTGTATGGAAATTTGTACTGAATATTCATTCGCATGTCGATGAGCAAAGATGGAGATTCATTGCCATATGCATTGGAAGAAGCATCGAGGAACATCCAGGTCACGTCCCTTCCATTCTGGACACCACAGATACTAGGTACAGAAGTTCAAACTCGGCGTTTCGACTCGTCCCCAATTTTGGGGACTAAGGGTAGTGCCGCATTCGTTGGAAGGTAATACACGCTGTATATATTTCGAGTGTGTATAAAATATCGATTCGGATTGTAGGGCGAATGACAGTTTACTCGTACAACCGTAATTTCAGTTCAGGTTGTAACGGAATTTCGGTTGAAGTGGATTAAACGTTGAAACAGGATTGAACGAAGATAAAGACAGACAAATTTGAGAATGATACCAGTTTTGACGTTTCGGATTGTTTGATAAAAAAAAAATACTTTCATACCTTTATAATTAAGTTGTGACATCATAATTATTACGTTTAGGCTGCTAGAAGATCCTATATCGGTTTATTTTTCATATCCAACTTAACACCACCGTTATGAATGACCGTATATACTAGTCTATCGGATGGACTTGAAGTTCGCATCGTTACGACGCAACGAAATGACTTTTCTCATTTTTTAATTTCCTCCGATCCATTACTCGCCGAAATATTTGTTTTTCATATTTGAATTCAAGGTTATCACAATAAATATTTGTATAATTATTGAAGTAATTTACTTGCGATTCCAGTGGCCAAAAAATAGAGAAATTAAAAAATAATGATTATCGTTGCGTCCGAACGTTGGGAACTTCAATCTCGTTGTATCGGAGCGCTGTATAATTCCTGATATTCGGATTTTCGCTTGGGTTTTATTCACCGTTTCCCTATCGGAGTTTGAACTTCTGTACTTAGTCTCGAGGCTGAAAGGTATGATAAGTACGTAACACGGTGGTGGGACAACATTCGATGGGGTTGTTACCTAAGTTGACCGTGGACGATTTCCATAACCATGAAACATGGCTGGTTCCGGTATTGGTTTGTCGAAACAAATGCAAAGAGCCGAATATCGGGGTTGGTCGTAGCAGAGTCGCGTGGTTTATGGATTTCGGTATGCAAGAATGGAAGGGGGCGTCGATATTGCGAGGAGGAGTCGATGGAATCGCGGCGATAGTAGGATGGCGCCGATGGGCGTAGAGGACCGATAGAAATTCGGGGTTTACGAGAGGAGGACGAGATCATTCGTTGCGGTCCAGTGTCGCGATGCGGCTTGATCAGGTGTGTTAGCTGCTTCACCGCTGGTCATCGTAAATCAGCGCTTCGGGCTTCTCTTGCTCAAATCCGACGCACCGGGAATGGCGTTGCGTTGGTATATACGTAGCCTAGGTATTCAGGACAAAAACAACAGAATGGACGCGCCGAGTGAGATCCGTGTGCTCGCGCGCTTGTTCCACTCGTGTCGTCTGCCGTATTTGCTCCCTTCGTCTCCCCGTTCTCGTCGCTCCTCTTTGGCTTTCAACCCCTCTGCGTTCTCCGCATAGAAACTCCAGGCACTAATCCTGCACCAGGATACTCCGTCGTCTATCGGGAAGCTCATCGACAAACGACCCGTGTGTTGGCTACCGAGGACCAGCTTTTCTCGTGAAAACATACCGGTCCCTAGGCCCGCCGGATCGAGCCCTCTCATCGTTACTTGGATTCAAAACACTATGGAATTTGGTACGATCGACGGATCGGTGTATCGGATTTGTCTGGGACTTTAGCCTTTTGCGACACGGCTAAAGCTCGAAATGAGAATGCTAACTTTGTTGTTTTTCTTTTTTAGTAAATAAGGGCTCCGACGGTAGCCGTGAGGGTAGGGACTGGGTTGAATTCGATCGCTTTCAATGTACAAATGCATAATTATAGCTTTTCGTTCTCACTGGGGTTAGGCTATTCGACAAGGTTACGCCAGGACGAGTGACTCGTGCGGAGAGTCGTGACGAGGAGAAGCGAGGGCTTCGTTTCCACCTGTGATGATTTTTGGCTGGATGATCGTTTTTCGAGATGGCTCGACCAGGGTGGAGTATGATTGGGCCTGATGCATCTGGGACTTCGTAGGATAAACACGGTTTATTTTGGTGTTTCAAATTCGGAGGGGCGATTTTAAAACAAAATGTTTCGTCGACGAAGCACCGAGTCCACAGCGAGACTGTGTTTTTAACGGTGGCCCTTCATCGGCGTTGAGGGTGGCGCGATATTACTCGTTGGTTTTTGGAACACGCTGCGGCTAGCGCCGTTGCTGGCGTTGATGGGTGCCATTGACGAGCTGCCAGGGTCAGCAGCTTACCGGTGAATGAGGGCATGCGGAAGAGTGCGTAGGTAGGATTATTTGGCAAACGGTAGAGAAGCCGGTAGGGAAAACGGACGATGATGGCTAACAATGCGACGGAACCCGGGATTGAGGGGCGAGAAACGGCCTCGATGTTGATACAGGGATGAATGGCGAAAATGAGAAAGGAAAGAGAACGAGAGCGCGTAACTAAACGCGGGGGGATTTTCAAACGGGGATGGATAGTCAAAAGCTTGGTGACAAAGTGTAACAGGCAAAAGCCGTAACGCTGATACGCTCCGCGCAACCGTGAAACAGGATATCGTTACACGTTGCTGACGTTGTTGGTACGAAAAGTGGAGGGAGACCCGGGGACGGCAGGTGTTGAATTGCCAGGACCGACACTACCGACCCATACTCCAACAAACGTGAGAAAGAGAGAATCGGCCACTTCGCGGTTCAATCGCATATGCGAATTTGTGGTATTGTTGTACAAATGTACGCACCAGCGTTATCGGATTGATTTAACGCATCGAGAAATAGCGTCGACGATACGACCAAATTTTAACGGGAACATCGGCCTAAAAACTGCAAAGGACGAAGTTTAACGACGTTTTATCAATTCCGAGATTACAGAACGAACATTTCTCTTACTGGCTTTTATTCCGGATACCTGTGATTATAGTCACAATATTTTTTTATGATTCTGTACCAAAAAGGCGACAGTGCCGAACGGAGTCACTTGTTTTTCAATATCAGGGGCTGTACGTTGTCAATAAGGGATCTACGACTCGTCTATCTTCACGGATCTAGCCTGGCAAATAGTATTCGTTAGAAATCCGATTCCGAATCGGTGTTTCCTCTGCCATGAAATAATGATATTTTTGCTGTTTCATTCGTTAGAAACAATCGCGTGTACTTCTGAGGATAATGCAAGCATCGCGGATACCTCGCGGACACGTACACATTTGCGGAGAGACCGGACGAGGTTACAAGCACTTTGGTTAGGGAATTCAAAGATACCGTCGATTGTGTTTTCCGGTAACCTCGTACGGCCGCGAGTGGCATCGTCGCTTCGGGAACGGGATGGAGAACGGCTGCCCGGGTCCACCGTAATGAAGCGATAGAATGCGAAAAATTCACTAGCACGACAAGCGAGGGGTCGGGCGTGCGCGAGGACTTTTTCGCTTTTCAGGTGAATCGTAAAAAGGAGAAGTATAAAAGAAGACGACCGGCGAAGATACGCCATGGGATACGTATATAGGTATATATGGGAGGACAATGTGGAGTGGAGCCACCGATGCCTCTGGTTCCAAGACTCGGAGGGGGGAAACCCAACTGCACGTATATACCGAAGAAGCACAGAAGTGGGAAACGAATATTGGTGCAAAAGTGGCTCGGGTTTGTCGCGAGGTTCCACGCGGACTTGCGGAGTTGCCATGTTGTTCGGAGTGAAGAGCTTGGAAATGGACGTGGCTAATGTTTATTAAAAAAAAAAAGATATATATATATATATATGAATGTTGCGAAGACGATTCCATTTACTACTTTTCCAATGGATGTTGAATAAATTATCCACAGAGTTTTGGAAGCTTCTATTTCTAGCGACCGGAAGGGGAAAAGCTAGATCGAAGCTGAACGGATTGTAGTATTATTTGTGTATTCGGATTTCATATATATCCTTGGGGGGTTTTGCGTATAGCCCTTTCCAATTGAAACCTGTCCTCCCACTCGCTACCCGCGCTTCGCTGATCTAACCTAACTTCCGTTGCCTTCACGGCTGTCTCAAGCTGTACTTAATCGCGCGGTGCCCACGGCAAATATTCGGTCTTAATGGATTAATGGATAGAACTTGGGTAGATGGACGTTAACTTACACGAAAGTAATAGATCGATTGTACTTGCTTTAATGACCAACCGGATATCAATTGTTCCACTCGAGCGTTGAATAGCCACCGAGTGATTCTTTTTCACCCTCATCCGTAGCGTTTGTAAATTCCACTTTCGCTAAATCTTTCGAGTTTCCATTGGCTCGCCCTAAATCTTCCGGTTTTCCGTGTAGAGTTGATGGCGACGAGTAATGAACTTGTAGAGGTTCGGGAGGAGGAGGGTGACGTTGAAGGAGCGATGGTACGAATGACGCGCGCGGAACGTCGCGTTCTCGAAGAAAGGGAGGGATATTACGAGAGATATGGACAAGAAAGAACATTTCGAACGTTCCAGGGGTATTGATGGCCGTGGTAATCTTGGAAAAGATCGTTTGGGCGTTCATAGAAGACGATTCGCAGACTCCGAACCGTACAAGCCTTTTTGCTCTTTTCGTTTGGTTCACCGCGGATCGAGAGTATGAGAAAAGGAAGAAGGCGAAGAAGGGCAGAAGAAAACACGAGGCGGAAGATGCAGGCCGAGGAGGAGAAGGGATAGGAGGAGGAGAGGGTGTTATTAGCAAGTTGGGCCTGGCGGCTGTTACGACGGACCACACACGTCGTCGTTGCTTCGTTGTGAGAGGAAATGGCGCACCGGTGGTGCGCGAACTCGGTCCTCTCGAAAGATCTGCTTTCACTCGCCAAAATCTTTTGAGTTCCAGCGTCGCTTTATTTTTTTACACGATTTCTCTTTCCTTGTTTCTCGGCGTATCGCTTTCTCTCGTTTTCAAACGTTATCTTCTCGTTCTTTTGTTTTTTTTTTTCTCCAAAGATCGATTTTTCGTAGCGTACGAGTTTTCGATCTTCGCATAGTTCCTCGGTGTTACGACCGTATCTTCGTGCCTTCGGTGAAACGCGCGTGCGCGCGCGCACGCTCTCTTTCTCCTTCCTTTTTCGCGTCTCCCTTTTATTCGCATCTTTCGCGTCTTTGCCGAGACAGCTGGCTAGCTGTGAGAACGTCCCCTCTTTTATGTCTTCATCCGCGGTAACCCTACCACACAGACTCCTTGAAATACCGTTCCACTCTTTCCCGTGACATTTTCGAAGGAGACTCCCGACGACTCGGTCGCTACGTAAGAATCCGATATTACGAGCAATCGCTGGATTTTGGTTAACCACGAGCCGATGTTATCGCGCATGCCGTTAACAAAACGGGGGGGGGGTTGGGGGGGGGGGGGGGGGGGGGGGGGGGGGGGGGGGGGGGGGGGGGGGGGGGGGGGGGGGGGGGGGGGGGGCGGTTGGCTGATAGCTTGGTTTTTGCAGTTCCAATTATCGGCAGCGTGGCAAGCACTCGTAATCTCATCTTACGTGTGGAGGAAGCTGCGATATGATAGAACTTTCTTGCATGCAGCGTGTGCAATTTAAAATTCATTTGCTGGGTAATCGATGCTTACGTTTTCTCTTTCGTCCGAAACATTCGGTTCGCTGTCACTCTGACTTTTACGTCCCGCACGATTTTCTTTCCTTTCTCCTCGCTCCATAAACTTAACGTAAATATCAATATTATATTTAATATTGATATTTATTTCAATATTCAAATAAATATGAATATTTATTGAATTTTTCAATATTGAATACTTCAATGTTCAATTTATTTAAATATTCAGATAAATATCAATATTAATTAAATTAACAATTATTCTGATGCATAAAACATTTTTCTTACATACGTTAACATTTATCAATCGATGTTCGTTTCGCTACGTATAACTGTGGGTTTGGATTGATTTCGTGGCGTTTTTAAAAAAAAAGAGGGTCTCTGTGGTGACTTTGATAGGACAGTTTTAGCATCGCCCACTGTCAATCGAATCCGAATCTCGTTTCGAAGCCCCTATGTAAGACGACGATCGTACCTCAGTGCCTAGAAGATTCGATTGTACGCGCGCGTGAAATTGACGTTCGAGAAAAGATCGCAACGAGAGTGTGAATGATAGAGGGCAAAAGTAGTTCGTTGGAAGAGCCGACTAGCAGGCGCAACGAAGCGCCAAAGAACGTGTGCAAATCCAACCAGACATTGAGCCATTACGAGCCTGCGCGACCATCACAAGGTTCCTTCAGGATTCCTTCGTTGGATTACTGATTTCTAGAGCTTTTCTTTTAATAATCCATATCTGTGAGTTACCAACGTTCTATTCTTCAATACCGGCAATGATAGAACTTCAGCCCTTTTTACGGCCGCGTAGAAGATCGACGTAACCTCGAAAATGTTCGATCCTAGTTTTCTCACGGATGATGAAGTTTCTTAGGAAAAGGAGAGCATCAGCCTCCGTAGAAATCACATACGTGGAGGTCGATGCTTTAATTTTATATTGGAAAATGCTTCGCCTTCGAAAAAACACGATTGACGCGTGTCAATCGCGTCAATTTGACTGCGCTTTGAGAAGGGTAAATACCCTTGGCAAATGTCCCCCAAACTAATCTATACGTTATGTTCGATACAGTGACTCCAGGCATCGAATATAAAGTCCCTCATCAATAGAACATTTTTCCATTTAGTTCGCGACCCTTCCATCGTCCAATAATTTCACCGAGTTCTTTCACCGTCATCAGCATTATTCCAACCGACAGTCGTCTCATTGTCAGATGTCAATGAACGATCAGACTTCCCATCGAATTTCCTCGGTGCTTTTCGAAGCAAGTGGATTTAATCCCACGATTATCAACTCAGTGATATTCTCAGTTCCAAAGAGTTGACATTAAAAATTGAAAAATGATAAATAGAACGCAATCTTTAGGGATAGAGGGCGGCGAGTTCTTTACGAACATCGAGATTTCGTATTTTTTCGACGTTGCTTCGTTTCTTACTTGGCATCGGAATTTTTTGTAACTTGGCGTCGCCTCTTAACCTCCAAAAGTGCGAATTCGAAGAGTCGCATAAATTTATCGGTAAAAGTACGACGGAAGAAAAGAAGAAAGAGGAAAGTTGAAGGTGGCTGGTAATATTGGAATCCGGGATTTGTTGTTAATGGGAACGGTGTATAGGTTAGCGTACAGTCGCCTATCACTACCCGCGAGGATGTGACGTCTACGAATGTATACGGAGGGCTGAACACGGAGGTTGCTCGCGCGAGCGCGACGCCAAGGGAGAGAAGGACGTGGCCAACGTGAGAGCGTTCGACCGCCCGAGTAAATCTGCCGACGTGATGGGCATTGACAATCAGGCAGGGGGGCGAGGACGCGTTAGCACGGTAGCCTTGCAATATCTCTCTCTCGCTCGCTCTCTTTCTCTCCCGGTGCTGATAGCGTTTCCATGTTTAAGCCCCGTCCTCCAGCCTGGGCTACTCTCTCTTTCCTCCTCGCTCTCGCACGTTTTTCTGGCCCTTTCTCGATCTTGGTTTGGTTGAGACTTTACGTGATTCTCCTCGCGCGCCTCGGATTATAATTGGCCCGACGACGGTCCATCGAACGCAGCGATGTTACTAACGCTGCATTGGTGGCTGTCACTCCGCTCCTGTACCCCGGGTACCTCGTCTACTCGTGAAATCGCGAAAGTACGCGCGCGAGGTTATCGTATTTCTTGTCTCCTCCACGAACGAGTATTCTCGTCAGAGACCGCGAGAAAGAGATTCAAAACCGATCCGTGGTGGTTCTTGGAAAACGGAATATACCAAAGTCGACTTGTTTGCATGCGTTGTTATTACAAGTCGCGTACCAAAAGGACGTTTCTTCGCCGGAGATAAATCTTTTGCGATTGTGCCGCAATTTAGGTAGCCCGAGTTACCGAGTTGACGAGCACTCGTTTTGCGTCGCGAACACGGTGATGTACGATGTGAGAACACTTTTCGTAGAAAGTCCTTCGTATTTCCAATTTTTATCGTTTATTTGTGTTCAGTTGATTTTATACATTTTATAATTTTTTATTTAGAAGATGTAAAGAGATTGATTCTTTAACGAATTTTCAAAAGGCCGGGATAAAAATGGTTGAATGGTTTGGGTTTGTTTGGGTTTGTTCACGAGACGTTCCAAGAAATTGTGGAATTTTGTAGAAAATTCTGACATTTTCTAGGACCTGAAGCATTGCTGGTAGAAATTACGTACGAAATTTATAAAATTATGATTTTTTGGGTAAATTTAATGAATATATTAATCCACGTTGTTTTATTCTATATCGTTATCTATATTGTTTAGTTCGAAGTAATCCTGAGCGTATTCGTTCAGGCTCGAGTTTTCCTATTGGAAGTGCACCCTTTCGATAGAATAGTGCCGCATAAAGTCACGAGCTTCGAGTTTATCGTCAAATAATTTTTCACACTCGAACATTAAATTAAGGGAACGTTTCTCGAGGGTCGCTCGCGCCTTATCAATCACTCTCTCGGAGTATCGCTAAGTTCTGGTCCTCGAGCTGTATTATTGCTACGGGGTGTCAGTTTATACCGCATATCTCAACGATATTCATTGCTCCAGAGCCTCGGGGATATCCTGGTCTCGGTTTCTCGGCTCTTTCGACCGCCGCCTCGGTCAGCCTTAATAATCATTAATAATCATGAGCATATCGCACGCGCATACTCTTTATTGCGTATTACTGTTGCTGGCTGCCGGTACGTTGCACCCAATCCGCATTATGTAGGTGCACCTATAGGTATACATTCGTGGGAGTCTCCTCGTGCGAAAATCTTCGCTCGCGACAACGTCCCCTTTCGACCGTTGCTATCGTAAGTATTTTCCTTTATTTCTTTTTTCTTTTTTAATTTTTATTTCGTTTTCTGTTTTCATCGTTTGGGTTGGTTTGGGTCGGCGATCGAGGAAGTGTTTCGGTGGTTCGAATAGTTTTATAAAGCACTCAAGAAAAACCTTGATCGTATAAAATAAAAAATATATATACGGGGTGCTTGCTAAATCGATATATTTCATCTAAGAAATAAAAGTAGAGCTCGTTTGCGGTGAATAAAGTCATTGAAGATATTGTAAAAAAAAACCCTAGGTGACAAAATAAATTATGGCATTTTATTAAGTTTTAAAGTATTTTCTGACATTTTGTCAACCAAAAAAATATTTCAGATACGAATTTGTATATGGAAAATTAAAAGTCATGTTAAAGACAAAGTTTGTTCACAGAAAGATTAATTCTCTAAAAAAAAAACTACGGAACGTTGCGAAAAAATTATTTCAATAACTTCGTTCCTTTATTAGTTTTCCAAAAAGGTACGGATGCAACGGCAAAAAATATGAGGTACCTAATTAATCAAGGAATATCAAAAGCAGGTAAAATTTTCCAGGAAAAGCTCTCAGCTCTGATTACCTGGCGTGGTTTTTTCTGATAACTTCAGGCGGGGGCGCATCGGGCACAATCGGGATGCTCCATGGGCGCGACATCGTGTTACCGAACAATTTAATTAAACTTAATTAAATCTGATTTTATTTTAAATCCCGTGATGCAAAAAATTATATTTGATATATAAATATATAATTACTCTGAAGTTATCGCCTTTCGTCTAGTATATTATATGATCGTATGTAGTGCAAACGAGCCCGAATTTGATATAAACAAAAAATTATAAATAAAAAACTGAATAATTAAAAATTAACGTGCCCTAAAACTATTTTTTCATTCGTTTTGTATCCCCTATCATATTCAGTCAAAACCCCAAAAGATTGAAATATCTATTTACACCCCGAATTTTCTATAATTGGCATCCTCAGCTGTCAAGAAACTAAAAATTTTTACGACTCTCTTTTTCCGACTCGCCGATTGCCAAGATTGTTCAATGTCTCCGAGATGGAAAATTCTTTTTTTTAGGTTAACTTTGTGCTCGTGTTTCATCCGCCGAGCAAAACGGAAAGCGTCGTTGGCCCTCGTACGTATACGAAAAAAGAACCCGAAAAAAAAAAAAAAAATAAAATAAAAAGAAATATTTGAAAAAGTGCATCACTCGAGTTCACGGTGATCGATGCGAGTTGACCGATCGCGCGGGGTTTCTCGTCGTTACAATCGGGCGATAATCCGTGCGTGGAACGGTCGAGATTTGCTGGTAACTCCGAGGTCGAGCTCGAAGAGGTCAGGAACGTCGCGAGTTCTCCAGGCTCTTTGAGGGTCGGTTCGTGATACGTTATGCGTCGACGGGTAAGCCACGTGAGATGCTTGCGAGCCGGGAACGCGACTGGGCATCGAAAGAGGAAAGAAATACCTACCGTTTACCCGAGGTGGTCCAGCGAACCGTTGGCAAGGCGATATTTCATAATTAGCTCACAAAGTAGGGGCGAGAGGGTGAGAGGTTTCGGCGTTTATTCAGAGATAGAGGAGAAGGAGAAGAGAGGGAGAACCGAGCCTGGAGATTCACACGTTCTTTTTTTTTCTCGACGTTTTTTTTTCTCTTTTCGTCTCCGCATGCCCGTCCCGATTTTCGAAGATTTTTTCCTTTTTTTTTATCCCGCACTTTACACTGTACTCTCTGTCCGGACCCGGTATTAGTCATTTCTGGTGCACTATCTAAATGCTGTGCATCACCGCGGTGTGTCACTGCACTCGGGAGATGCAGTACAGTCAAAACTCGATTTACTACCACTGGGGTTGAACGTTGTTCAAAACCACCAAATCGTGAAGGTATGACTTGCAGCCTGAGAGGAGAGGTTACAGCTGAACTCTTCTCCGATGGTTACACGAATAACCAATTTTTGTAAAATTAAAATCATTTTATCATTTTTTAATTCACTATATGGTATTTTTTTTTTGATTCGGTTAGAGACGTGTTGTTCAATATGTACTAAAGTGAATTTAAGGGAATGACGAACGCACTGGAATCTTTCGACGCGGCCCCTCGTTACCTCGGTAGTGACAATTTTGTAGTTTTGCGCTGCGAGACACTACCGACGGATGGCGCCCCGCCCGCGAATTCGGCCAAGAAGAATTGAATTTTCGGGCGAAGTATCGAGACAGGACTATTGTCGAACGCTGAGCGTGGACGCAAGGGTGTGTGTATGTATGCGTGTCAACCGATAAGTGCAAAATTAGACTGGAAAAATGCGAAAAACATTTCTAAAATATATTTTCGACATTTTTTTCTCGAAATTTTGGGTTTTGGGGGAAATAAATGGTTGATTCGTGTTCAGGGGATAAAATTACATCGAAATGGACCAATAAAAAAAATATTAAAAATCAAA
>JAPYZI010001074.1:0-39301 GCA_030523105.1 Ophioninae sp. A BG-2022a | reverse complement strand
ATCGAAAAAAATTTTGGATTTTTAATATTTTTTTAATTGGTCCATTTCGATGTAACTTTGTCCCCTGAACACGAATCAACCATTTATTTCCCCAAAAACTCAAAATTTCGAGGGAAAAATGTCAAAATAATATTTTATAAACGATTTTTGCATTTTCCCCGTCTAACTTTGTACTTTCGGCAAAAACTCAGGCATATTCGTAATCAGCCGAAAAATTCCGATTAAATAGGGGCTTTTAATTGTTTGAAAACGGAAAAAAAGTCGTGGCCGAATTTGTGCGCGGCGCCATCCATCGGTCACTCGCAGCACAAAATTCCAAAATTGTCACTACCGAAGTAATGAGGTGCCGCGACGAAAGTTTCCAGCATGTTCGTCATTCCCTTAAAGAATAACAATACCAGTAATAAAACGATTATTATTATTATTATTATTATTATTATTATTATTATTATTATTATACAATATTATACAATATTATTGTACATTAATATTGTATAATATCGTATAAATTGTATTTATTGTTATTGTTATTTTTTTATAATTTTTGGAATCATATAGAGTCATCTATCCTTTTTTGTTCTCTTGCAGAGAATTTATTTTATTTCTTCAGGATTTTTCTGTTTTCGAAGATGTGTAAGTTATAAAGATTGCATATCAGAATATATCTCCGATCCCAGGAAACTGATAAACCTATATATATTTCCATCTATCTATCTCTCCCTTTTTATCCTCGCCCTCCGCCCCTTCTCTGCCCTGGCTGTAAAGTACACCTTGTGTGCACCACGTGCTACATGCGGATGAGAGGTTCACTGCAGTGCCAGTGCCAATCCAACAATTCTTCGACTATCGAACACCAAAAGGACCAACGGAATCGAAAAACATATCAAGTTCAAAATTGAGAATTTTTGCCGCACGCGATAAAATTATTCTTCAGAATATGTGCATTTGTACGTGAATGAATTTTTGTTATTATGGAATAAGAAAAACTATTGTGAACTAATTAAAAAAAAAACAACTAGTTTAATTGACTACTAAAAATTTTTAAAGGCGCTCTGAATTGGAATCCATTAGCCATATGCCTTACATATGGAGAAGAAAAATGCTTAATGAAAAAGCTGCGCTAATTTTGGCAGCAAATAACACTGAACTGAAAATGTACCGAACCTAAATGAGCATATGCAGCAACTATTTTTTCGCTCTCGGGCAAAAAATAGAATTTACAAACACGGCAATGATACGAGATACGTGATTTCAGTGTATTTTTCACACTTTCACAGCAATGATTTTAAAAAATGACGATATCACGAGAAATCATTATGGCAAGTGGAAAACTTGTCATTTTTCAGAAAAGACGGTTTCGATTCCAATAAATGAAATATAATAATAGAAACAAAAGAACAACAAAAGGAGACTAATCGATCGAAAATCAAACCAGCCTCAAGTTTCACTCTTCTCGTTTTTCCTCATTCCTTTGTTTCTTCCCTTTCTTTCGGTCCTTTCTCAAAACTCCTTCTTTCTAACCTCCAATTTTTTCAGGCTATTTCACGAGGAAAGAGAGTGCAATGGCCGTGTAACAGGGACGAGTAGAAAGGTGTTCTAGGTGAGAAAACAGTTTTGAAACGGGATGTAATGAGACGAGGAGCGATGATGCGGGAGGGGGGTTGGGGATTGGCAAGGGGGAGTGGGCACGTCGATAAACCGCAGTTTAATGAAGGATACTCGTGCGGAGAAACAATGCATTGTGAGGTCGGTTGGTTGCGGCGTCAGTGGATTGCAGATGAATGAATTGGGAGCGGGAAAAGAGGAAAACGTGCGCGAGGAAAACTGGTAGATAGAGTGGGAAAGACGAAGAGAACTTGACGAGGTGGGTGAGCACGGGGGGCGGGGGGGAGGAGGTTTCCACGGTCCGGACGGAGAACCTGACGAACGTTGAAAGAGCGTTTATCGCGGGAGAACGAAGGGAAAAAGGAGGCGAATTAAATGGTGGAACGGAGGAAGCTGAAGAGCGAGAGAGAAGAGAGCAACCGTCGATCGTTCGCATCAATGACTTTAATGCGTGTACCTGATGACTGCGGGTTGGCTTTGCGGAAAAGAGTGGCAAAGACCGCAGAAGCGGTTGCTGCGGCCCAATCCTTGCTGGGGAATAGTGCGAGAGTAGACGTAATATGGGTTACTGGACGTGTAGTCGAGAACCGAGAAATGAGAAAACCGACGTGCCGGAGACCTTCCCAGGTTCGGAGTACGTTAAGTGTAAAAACTGACCAATAATTCTCGCACACATTTGGGGTTTAAAGCTCGAAACATATTTCATCTTAATTTGCAAACGTTTCGAAAAGTAACCGAGTTAGGAATGAAGATGAAGGATTTTGCAAAACCTATGGTATGTTTTTTAAACCATGTGAGTACGTACTGCGTCGTTTCGACCCCATCATAGGTATTGAGACGAAGAGTTTCGCATCTAGTGTTTACCGTTTAGATAAAAAATAAAGATTATTGACTAGAAAAAATAAAATACAACGATTTGGAAAACGCCAAAGCCAGCGTGTAGTATCGCTTATGTATTTGCGCCGGCTTATCGGGCAAACCTGATGAGCGCGTTTTTTAAAATGAATAATAATTCAGGCGTTGGTCTGAAACCAATACATGCTTATATCAATCGAGTCAGAATTTCACTTCCAACTCCCCCATTTCCGGGACTACCATCAGTCGCGAAACGGACCTTTTATAGACATCCAAAGATAGAAACACACAAGTACCCTCATTTACATATACGTATATAGATATATATATACAAATCAATGTAGGACGTCGAGAAAAAGCACGACGAACCTCAAAAGTACGAACCAAGCTTGTGCCCTTGAAATGTGTTCGCTGAGTCGATTATTTATTCACGGGATTGAGTCCTGGCAGCACTAAAAACACGGTCTCCTCGGTTTCGTGACTGTTTTTCTATTTGTCCCTTTAAGTTTCGGTTCATGTCCCAAGGGACGAATTGAAGTTAAAATGAAGTGTACCAGCGTGGGGTACACAGCGCGAGGCAAATATACCTACTAATACAAAGAACGGAATGGGGCGAATGCTAGCGTTTGAACGGGGAGGCAAGGTACATCATCCATGAAGACCGTGACGGTTCCACTCGTACCATTTGCTTTCAAGACGGAATCGAACTGCGAGGCAATTCGATTGTTGTAGTATCGCTCTGGTAATTCTTATTACGGTTTTTCTTTACTACGCTTTTTTTTTATGTATACACGGTATTTACTGTCTCGTGGAAAAAAACAGAGAGCGTGGCAATAAACGTTTGCATTGGGTTTTCTTTGTCTTTTTTCTTCACAGAACAAATTTCGTTATCGACTGATTGTTTCGGGTTTCCTTTTCTTCTTTTTACACAAAAAAGAAAATGTCGTTATTGACGCTTATTTGGGTTTCCTTTTTTCTGCGCCGAGTTTTCAATAAGTTATGCTAGAACCTTTGCGAAAAAGAATTGAAATCTTGAAGTTGCAATTCCTTGCTGAATACTTATTGACTTAGGATACAAATTAGAACACTAGTTTTAGAAAAAAATTATCTTTGATCCCATTTAGGAAAATTTAGAAATAACACTAATCCAACAAATCTTTAAATTGCTCGAAGTAAATCACATTCGGTGTTGATTAAGGTGAGGAGAGGATACTTGAACGATTTTGTCTCTTAATTCATGATTTATATATTCGGAGATCGAAAAAAAAAATGCTTCGTTCTGCATTTAGTAATCCTTAAGGACAAGTTAACACGTGAAAACATTTCCAGGTTTGGAAGCACACTGATGAGCTTTCCATTATAAGTTGTTTTTTAACTTTATATTCTAAATCCACCAGTCATTCAATGGTACGTTTTCACGAGTTTAGCATTGACATTGACTGGAATATTTGAAACCCAATTCAAAGTCTGCTTTCCGTTCTGCCCAGTTTCGGGGTCGCAGACAAATGAAGCTTGTAGCTTTCGATCTTGCTGTACGGTTTATCCAGTATTGGATAAATCAGCGGAAAAAAAAACATCAATATCCTTGAGCATCGAAACGCTTGACCCTCCTTAGTTAAATGTATCATGTTAGAACGGTACGATGAATCACACGCGATTCAACGATGACTGTACACCCGTGATATTTTTTTCCCCACGCTTTTTTGAACGGCCACCGGTTTTTGGCCAGGACTGTAGGTTTGATACATTGTGGAAACCCGATTGTTGGAGGGTAAACGGGAAAACGGGGTTTGCGAGAAAAGCGGTTTCGCCAATCGATTTTCAGCGTGTGGTTGCGTACCGTACGTATGAACTGTGGATGGAAGAGGGAGGACGATGTAGAAGCGAAATGAGTCGGCGACATTCGCAATCCCAACGAAAGAAAAACATCCACTGCTAAACGTTGTGAAAAATAGCTGGGCGCATTGTTACTTATCAAACGCTGTGACCTAAATGTTAAATGTTGACATTCCAATGTCCATGTGTTCATCAGCAGAAGAATTACCTGGGAGTATGCAAAAAAATAATCTGCCGTAGTGTTTCGGATTGTCGAAATTAAATATACGAAAATAATTTTTCACAAGTACATTTTTATTTATATGTCATAATTAATTGTTAATAGTAATCTCTCATTTAATTATATTATTATTCATCAATTATATGATATTCTCTAATACATATGTATATATAACAATATTATTAATAATTTCTTAAATATATATATTTAATTTATTTATTATATTCTTCTTCACATATAATATTTTACTTTTACATACAAAATTGTGTCCCTTGAATTACGATGAAAAGCGACGTTGAAATTACGATGACAACCCAAATAGAAATTCGAGGCCAACACCGGAAATGGTTTGGTAAACAAACTCGAGCGAAAAATTATGCACAGTGATCGATTGACTGCTGTGCGATGTAAACACTGGGTTTCCTACAACACAATAGACGTCTACTTATGATGATAACGTATGTATCTTTCTGTTCATTCAATAACATTAAATTAGAACTGGTACCAAAATGTTGAGACGTTTTATTAAGCAATTTATTTTGTACTAAAAACTTAAAAAAAAAACCCCTTAAAATCTTATCTGCTAAAGCTGAAATTTTTTTTTTCGTAAATGTCTATGTGTAAAAAATTAATTCATGAAAGTCAAATCATTGCGAAAAAAACGTTTCAGTGGATTTCAAGGGTTACGAAAACAGGTAGATTTGAAAAACAGCTGTGAGTTGATAGTCGTAATTTTACGGTCTGCTTCTATATCGATAGAGAATGTGGGCTGACAAAACGCTTGCTGAATTGAGCTTTCGATAATTCGTAGAGTGAATACGAGAACTTCTTTTTTCTTGTTTTTGTTTTTTTTTTTGGTAAATTTCAATGGAACAGATCACGTATCGGAAAACCCATTGGCTGCATGAGTAACATGTAATATCCTGTGTATTACATACTTAAGAAGGGTAGACTTTTCTTACGTGTATGTATTTATATAGATTATAGATTTAGGTAGATATATTTTGATCATATTTAGTGAATTTATCGTAGCTCGTGTCAAACACAATATACTTTATGTTCGACTCAAAACGTAGTCGTGAAAAAATAAGAAAATCATACTCGCTTTCCCGATTACTAAAATGAGCAAATCATGTTTGTTTTTCTTCTGAACTTTCAGGACGAGAAGAACCAGCTTCTCATTACGAACCTATGGCTCAAGTTGGTAAGTCACAATTTCTTAACTCCATGATGTAACTCTTATCGATAAAATTTTCGAATTGCGGGATGAAAGGAATACTATTGTTTTCGTAATTTTTGTAATAACTTTCATTATTTAATCAATAAGTTAATTAATTTAATTATGAAAGTAATTTATTTATATGTTCGTTAGCGTATTTGATTGATTGATTAGACGTATTTATTTATTTATATATTTATCTATTACTTCACTTAATTATTTAATTTAATAAATTGTTCAAGATACCAATGTATTTACTTCGTTTTCAATCGAACTGAGCGGATTTGTTTGGGTCGTATTGACCAATTTTGAGTTGATACGTTTTATATAATTATCGTCACGTATGTATAGCCTTTATCAAGTTCTCATTGCCCACTGTTACTAATACCAGACTAATATCGAAGAGCTTAACTTCTCGTCGGGAGTTAGTCACGTACGTGGGGACAGTTTGAGCTTCACCCTGTTAGCAATTCCGTTCTCATCCGTCCTCCAGTTTCCGATATGACCCAAATGCAGTTGCTACTCGGTCCGTACGGTTTTTACTATGCATTCGTGTTTACAGCATATTACGTATGTGTTTGTAGGACCATAAGATAAATATTTGTATGTACGGTGCCAACTCGATTTCCTGATTGATGCGGTATTCAGTGTACTCGCTTTTTTCGTCGATATACACGAATATACTTATATCTATTCGGTGTGGTATCCAACCCTACGTTTCAGAGATTTCGAATAGGGAGTCTCCGATAATAAACGTAAGCTTATCCTAACTGGTGGACATAAATTATTTCTGCATTATTATGACTGCTGCATTAAAATGCGAAAATAAAAATGGAAGCCCAAAAATAGATATTTCGATACATAACAATAAACAGCAATAAATAACAATAATACTATTTGAGGTCTTATTTTGATTCCTAACCAGGCTTTCGATTAAATTCCTAGTTCTAAATAGTATTAAAATTGAATAGCAATAATATTGTTTTAATTTATACTTCACGCTCTAATTAGCATTAGGAACGCCATTACCTTTAGGGTCGTAATTAAATATAAGAAGCTAATTAAAATTAGGCACTTAATTAGAATTACGAGTCTAATTCTAATTTAAAAATCGAGCAAGACTTTAAAAAGTATTTTTGCTATTTAATTCTAATCCTCATTTTAATGAGGAAGTTAAGTAAGACTTCATATAATATTACTGCTATTTATCAAGATTCGTATTTTTTTATTTTAATTTTTAATTTTTTTAAAATGTTTGTGCAGCAGTTAGGGTAACTCTTGCGTTTATTTTTCTAGAGTTCTTGCTCGAAATCCTTGGAATACACATAAGAAAAATTCGATGCGAAAGCCCCAGCGAACACGAGACTTCGTGAAACGTCATATTTGAAATGAGCCAAAACTGATAATGAAGTTGCGATGAATGGGGCGGCTGATTTCGAAAATAGGACAATTCGTGAGATCGATAATTAGCCCAGCCCAAAGACAAGAAACGTGTTTACGTGTTTGAGCAAGAAGTTACAGTGATCGGGTAAATACTGACTGAAAAATCTTTCTCTAGATTGCAGTTCGAAGAAAACGAATTGTTGTTTAGAAAGTGCATTCGGATCTTTTACGAGTAAAAGTTTGGGCCAAACGAACCGCAGATACTTCCCGAAATGGGAGTCCGCGATACTTCCCGAAACGGGAGCCTCAGTTTGGGCTACCTATTTCGTACTGAAGAGATATAAAAAAGTCCATGTCAGTATTTATTAAACTTTTGCCTCGGTGCGGTCTACGTGTACTTCAGGCGAATTTTCATTCGTATAATGGAACGTGTGGATCGTTCGATGGGTACTTCACAAATCTTTTGTCGCGATATTTTTTTCGTCATATTTTCATACTGTCAAGTATTTTACTGAATTCACTCATATTTTTTATATTTCGGGTTTGAAAATGATTTTATGCTCATATTTATTTTTAAATAGAATTCGATGCTGTACAAGAGAGAGGTGTGTAAAATTTCACTACTTTTGTGGGAAATGATATTAGGTCGTCCTCAGTATTTAAAGAATTTAAAAAGCGATTGTTTGATCAATTTATCTTGACTGATAAGATAGGCAAGTCAGATAAGAAAAAAAAGTTAACCGGACTTAATGTATCTTAGAAGATAAGATAAAATCGAAAATAATGTGAAATCGATGATGAAATAAAATCGACGGTGAGATAAGACAGAAGATAAAATAAAAAGTGAGATAAGATCGGAGATAGCGTAAAATCGAAAATTAGATCATTATGTTATCTTTGTTATACTTATGGGATCTTCCGATTTTACGAATCAAACATGAGATATGATCCAAGATCACATAAATTCAAAGATAAGATTAAATCGAAGATAATATAAGATCGGAGATGAGAAACCAATCCTTGAATACTTCTAATCGCAGAATAATGTTCATACAACCGTTCCTCTTAATTTCTCTTGACACTACATTCATCTCTATTGCGGTATTAGTCGAATAAACCTGAGACAATAAACTTTAATTATCACGTGTGCACGTGGAAATACGTATGTACGTCTGTTTGTATTCGTATGGCTTTCATATTTCTCTCTATTCCTTTTCCTTGGTGGGTGCTTCGCTCGCGAAATATACCCGCATGTTGAATACGTATAGACAATCCCGGGCATGTGGGAAACCGAGATAAACGACGCACGAAGTGCGAAGATGAGTCACGCCACTCTACGATGGGCTATATTATACATATCTGTTCACCGAGACAGTGACACAGCCAAGAATTTTAGCGAAATCCCCTCGTTCACGTTCAACCATGAGGCCAATCGCCGAAAGCCTGCGTAGCAATTCTGTGGATATTCATGAAATTCGTCGTTAATAAATGACTCAACGTTTTCTCGCTGTCGTGAAGTTTTGGTTAATTTGAGTGGCTTTGGACCGTATGAGTGAGCTAACGAACTCGTCACTGTACACCGATTTGTTTTATCGAGCATTCCATTATCTGCTGTGTGATAAAAACTGAATAAAATTGACCTTGTCGATTCTTAAATTCAATGAAATTGATCTGATCAATTTCTAAGTTTAAAAAAACTTACGTTTATCAATTTTAATTTTTTTTGTTGCGCCAAATTGACTTTATCACTGTGGAAATTCCGTAAAATTGATTTTATCAATTGTTCAGTTGAGTGAAAGTAACTTGATCGAGTTCGAAGTGCAATAAAATGGATTTCATTCATTTTCTAAGGTCTTAGTGAACACTAAGGTGTTTGGTGCTTAAAAACTGGAAATCTCTTAAATTTAAGGTTTCTGGATAAAATCCACTTAATTCTTCCGTAGTCAAACTTTACTGAAGACTTTGGCTAAGAAAATATATAAATATAAAATCAACCCATTAATGAACTTTTTGGTCTCGATATCTGATAGCTCCCAACCTTGAACAATACTTTTCAAGTACATTACTTGTAATATTTTATTATTACTTCTGTACTTTTATTTGTACTATACTCCTACTTTCTCCTAAATTATCGAATACAAATTTTACCTGCCAATATAAAAATTGCTAAGATAAGAAAAAAAGTAATATAAGACAAGTTCATACTTTTTGATAAAAAAAAGCTTTGTTGTCTCAACAATGAATTTTTCATACGTCAAGAACAAAGTTCAAAGCTTCCATCATTTTTTCATTCACATCAGACGAATATTCTTTTTACGATCGGTTTGTTAAAAAAAATGAACGAATTACCACGTTTTAGCATGTAATTAGGACATTGGTTAAAAAAACTAATAATGGGAAATTGAGTCTTCGTTCAATCACTACGTTCTCAAAATATAAACCCATACTTAATCCCCATTTTCACCTTTAACCTTTTCGTCCCTTCCCCCCTCGTTCACCCATTTCGTTATCGCTGCATGGTAAATGTTTTCATCACAAATAAGTTCGTAGAGAAACGGGTTCGTGAAGTACGTCAGGAACAGAGCAATCTTCCTGCAGTTGGCACGAAATGAACTTAATTCGGTGGGAAAGAATGGTGGCTGAGGTGGAAAAATGCTTGAGTCCCGTCTGATCATATTTGTATACAGGGTAGACCCTTCAACGTGACAACCTTAAATATCTTCGTTATTTTTACAGTGATAAAAAAAATGTCAAGAGGTAATTTTCATTCCAGAAATTTGCAGAATTCCATTTTCAGAAATCATTTCGAAGGGCTAATACACTGGTGAAAAAATTGATTTGGTCAAAGTATTGGTTTTTGCGTTTTCAAGGTCATCAATGGTTTTTCAAATGAGAGAATATTTTTTTTTTAATTAACATTTTGTAACTGACATTCAAATGAATCCAACGATCCATTATATCATTTCAAGATCATTATTGATTTCGTCTGATTATCAGCTAAAACTTTTAATAAGCCAGAAGTTGAAATAAAAACGTGTATCGGTGCTTCGAAATCAATCAAATTATCTCTCTACATTATTTTCGTAATTCTAAAAGCAACCAAGATATTTGGGATGGTCACTTTAAACGATCCACCCTTTATATTCATATACATGTATATATGTAGGTATATATATGTCACATCGAACAAGGAAATAAGCTGTTACTCGAATGAACGATGTAAAAGTGGTTTTTTTTTATCTTTGATACCCGCATATCCAAGCAAAGAGGGTCGCACTCCCTTAGCGAGTTTTCGAAAGGATCGCAACAGCGAATCCTCTTCTGCTCGGATTCACTGTCGCAGTCTTTTCGGTTTTTGGTAAAGCGAGCTTCCGCATGGTTGAAAAGCCCCTTAACGAATCTCACTGAACTTCAGAGTCGTTAGAATTGTAAGACGAAAGAGTGGGCTCCGTTTGTGCCATCATGAATATTCCCTCACCTGATGTGTATGGAGGAGAAATAAAAGAATTAGGGATGAGGTAATTAGGGTACTGTGAAGACTGAAAATTAGGATTATTGAAAATATTCGTTTTTTATAGAAGAGGATTATCGAATAATTTTTAAGTTTATTTGTATTTACATTAAGAATTAATTATAGTAGAAGTGATTATAGAATCGTTAATGATTTACTATATTAATTATGTGTGAATAATTGAAGTTTTTATTTTTTAACATTAAGTGTAACTAAATTAAATAATTGATCATACGAATAACTTTTCAAAAATAAATAAATAATCTCGATAAGAACGGTGTACATGATTTGGGGATGTTTATCGATTATAATTGACATAAAATCAGTTTTTTTAAAATAGATAATATTAGCTACGACTGGACCACGATTTGTTTTCTTATCGTTGTTTGAAAAAAAACAATTGATTGTTTTACTGATATTGCGAAGCAAAAGCTTCTCATTATTGTTAACCACTGGCGAGAAAAATTGAAAAATAAAAAAATCAATCCAATAAATTTTTTAAATGACCAGAAAAATAAATAAGTAAAGAAATTAAAGTTGAGAAAACATTAGAAAAACGTATATCTACTACTGCTCGGTATGAACACACGAATTTCAAAATAATCCGTTTATTCGATGTCTAGAAATCGTCTACCCCGTTTTGAGAAATATACGATTTTTTTCGCAGTAGTATAACCCATTTGCTCAACATTGCAACGAAATCAACCGAAGATATCGATATACCTTTCATTTTGCCCAATTCAATAATGGGCTTTTGATCATGACGTTTGGAAGTATTTCCGTCGGATTTAATTAATGATTGAGTGATAGCGGATCATAGAAACTTGTATACGCAATTCGTCATTAGGGCCACTATCCACCAAAGCGAAAAGGAGCGGAGCTGAAAAAGACCATCCAATAGAATTGCCATTCATGTCCATGGACGTTTAGCAGTTGATTGGTTGATGTTTCCAAGCATCGCTTCGAAGGATATTGGACCTTTAGCTATGTGCTGTGGATATTGGACCTCTATATACGTTTGGGTCATTCAGAGTTGATGGATTCGCCGTCGTCAATGTGGCTAACCCAAATAAACACATTTGTCCATTCCCTAACCCAAAAAAAATTATTTATCAATGAATAAAATGATGTTGTTTTGATTTTTTAGGCTATTGCTTTTTTTAATTTGTCATCCTTTTTCCCTCCAGCGTATTATTCTTTATCGTCATTTAATTCCCCCTTTGGCGTCCTTCAATCGTTTTCAACAATCGGCGTTTTACCTAAGATGAAAAAAGCATTATTTTTATACATCTACCTCAATGGATTTAAGTCGATCAGGTTCGAGTTAAATCCATCAAGTTCCCTTTGCATGAGTGAATATAGTGAATGTCAATTAATGTATGAATGTTGCTAAATCAACAAACAGGGATTACGAATTGGAGGAACGCAACCACTATTACGTTCCGCCAATTATGCTTTAGCCATTAAGTTATTTCCAAAAACTTAATTGTTGCGAACACATTCGAAACTTCGATCCATAAATAAAAAATAATATTTTTAAATACGTACTTTTTTGTATCCGGTGTAAAAAAGAGTTACACTTAAGTATTCTAACTATTCTGACAAAAGGCATTAGCCAATAGCAGAAAACATTTATTCCCTGAAATAGAAGTTTTCCGGGTTTGGGTTAACAAGAAACCCGGATGTGTAATGGTCCTTTTCCTCTTCCCTTTTCGTTTCCTCCATACCTCCACGTCCTCTGCCCTCCTTGCTTCCTAAGATTCGGCACGAACCGATATAAAAGTCCACGGAAATCGGAATTCCTGGTATGCACATTGACAGTAATGGAAATTACTGTGGAGGTAAGGGGAATAGAGAGAAAGGGGATTCTACAAGTCACGAATTCCTAAAATACAAGTGCGACGTAGCAAATTAGGTTTGATTGTACGGGGTAGGAAAGGAATAAGTGCCATCCAGGGTTCTACGCGTTTGTCGTATTTTTCTTTTCTTTTTTTCACGCTGTGCTTGAATGTGTAAAAGAACGAAAATGTAAAAGATAATAGAAACGATATATAATGATAAAAGATAATAGAAACACGGAGAATAAATTCAGCATTAAAATACTTCGTAGAGTTACGAATACTTTTAAATTTCGATGACAGAGGAGTATGGGATGAATGATTCAGAATGTCCAAGACGGTCGAATGGACAAAAATTCATATTCTACCATTCGAGGCTTTCCCAATAGATTCCCCTTGATGATTGATGATAGTCATATATCGTGCGTTATTTCCGAACCAACAGGAGACATCACGTGGCCTGTCATTTATCAGTTTGCTTCTTATTGCAATTTTCTATGTGTGAAAGAAAACGCCGTTTTTCTTGCAGGAATGGAACGACGTAAACATGAGATGGAACGGTTCGGAGTACGGGGGTGTCAGAGACTTGCGGATTCCGCCTCACAGACTGTGGAAGCCCGATGTTCTTATGTACAACAGGTAAGTGACAGAAAAACAGCGATTAATGAATACATTGTTTCGATCATTGAATCCATTTCGAGAATTCAAATACAAGTATTGCGTGATGTTTAAATTCGTCATTTTGAAATTCGAAAGTCCCGTATCAAAGACCTTTGTTTACTATACTGATTTGATGGTTGTGTGATAAATCACGATTCTTTGGATCGCTGGATTCAAATCCAAAATTGGATTTCCGAATTTCAAAATGGCAATTCAAATACGGCGAACTTGAAAAAAAACCTTGGTTTCGATCTGAATATCTGATATCAGATTCGATTTCAGTGACCGCGAGAACCCTTATACATACTAAAATATAATTTCTGTCACACTGATAGGGAGTTAATGAAATGATATATTATTTATTTATTATCGTCACTTTTGTTTCAACGGAGACATACTTTATCGAAACACCCACAGTAAATTTTAGAATGTAATGTGTTCACGTCCCATTGCTAGCCAGTCTGTGATAATGGTTACATTAATCTTGCTACCCACCCCCCCGGTAAATGCGCTGCTGACGTTCATTCGTATCTAGGCTAGATTCTTTTTCTTCCTCGGACCCCTGTTACTCCAGCTGTAACGTGACGATATAGAGCCAACGTTACCCGAGCACGTTCATATGGCATTGCTGAAGAGGAGGGTTGGGGTGGAAAAGGGAGGGATGAGGTCGAAACCAAAAGAGAGGATTAGGGCCTCATGAAGGGTTTCACAGCTGCAGTCGATCCTGCACGTTTTCGGATTCTACTGCAGCATCGAAGTTTCAGTAGCGCGTCCCCCTTTCCAACCTCTTTCCTCTCACCATATTCTTCGTACAATGCAGTAGTATTTGTACCTACATGCAACCCGCAAATATACAGGGTGAACTATGTGTATCGAGAAATCGAAAATCTTAATTTCTATCGACGTGTGAATGACATAATTCGTGTTTAATTTGGTGAGCATCATCAAAGTTATGCGTTAAAAACAAACCCGATTAACTGTTGTGAGAAACTAGCCTTTTAACCAATTATTTTAACATTTTTGCCGTCCCCTTTAGGAATGATGTTCTCAAATCCGTCACTTTGAATTTACAACTAATAGGCTGAGTAGCATTTTTAATGGTTTTATATTTGAAAAATGACAAAACTCCAATGGACAGTTGTACTCTTGATTTTACTCCCTTAAAGATTTATTTTACAAAAACACTGATACGCGTCACTTTGAATTTTCAACCAAAAGTTTAAAGACAGATATTCACGGACTTTGAAGAATTTAGTTTAAAAAATGACGGTATTTTGGCGATGATGCGCCAGATGATTAAAGTTAGTCAGAACTTTACCTTACACATATAAATATATATATATACATATACAATCGTTTTATAGAATTGCTACTTTTGGATATATTATGCAAAGCCGTGTCAAGTTTAATGTTTTTAAGCTCCTCAGGGAGTGCGACACCTCAGTTGGTTTGTAGATTTTGATAAACGAATTGTTGGAAAAATAGCCAGAGAAGTATTAGGCAGTAGACGTTTACGGGACGCAATCGCGGTTCCCAGAGCTAGGGACGTCAAGCTAGAGCCACTATCTCATATATAAGCTAGGTCTACCTATGCATAACTAACAGCAGGTCTATCTGCATCGCTCGGTAGAACTAGCTCAATATACGGGACCTTTCCGTCATGTATATGCAAATCGGTATGCATGTACGCACACCTACGAATACGTATATGTGTCCATATGTATAACGACCGAGGCAGGGGTCGCAGTTTGGATTCCCGAATTCTAGGTGCCATTCCTGAAGTATCATGGCTCTCGTTGTGCATCCCTTTGGCATACAGCCGATTAGATCAGCCGCAGTCGTTGTGGAAGTTTCCTCGTTTACTGCCCGAGATATACCATTAGTATGGCATAAATATCACCCAGGATGCAAGTAGAAAGGGAATAGACAAATGTTTATTCCTGAAAGACACGGATGAGATGGGTTTTCGAGAATGCTTGGCTCGGTCCTGCAGCATACCAAATTTTTAGGTATCTCGCTAATATAATATATCTGCGTAGTAATTTTATTAGGGGAAAAGGTTTTGATCAGGCCATATACGTCTATGTTCAGACTCGTACCTGACTTTACAGGAATCGGAATGGTCTTGAGCAATATATGTTCTAGAGTGGAGTGGAGTTCTAGAGTGGTCCAAGGTCTAGGCCAAAACCTTAATGTTAATGCAATGCCCTAATAACGAATTAGACCAGGCCTTAGGTAATATAGGTCTTAGAATAGACCTCACTGAAGTAATGCAGGCTCGAATCTTGCCTTAATTAGGCAACGTAGGTTTTCGACCAGACCTTATATTTTCCCGTCAGTAATTAGGAACTGGTTCAGACACAAGCGAAAAACGATTAGGAAAGTCATAGGAAATAGATTGCAATCGGTACCAACGACTTCATCATCTTCTCGATCTATTCCAACGAATGTAATCGGTCAGGTGTACCCAAGACGACAAACCCGGTCAGGGTCTAACGTAAAGTAGGGAATTACCGGTCACATGTTTGTCCTGGATGGTGCAGAAACGGTCCCGCGGTGGAAAACGCAAAAACATAGTCACTTTGCGTCCACAGGCCTGCTCGACCCATTTCTATACTCTATAGCGTTAGGAATGACTGGAACGGACGGAAACCCAGAGAACTTGGATGTTAGCCAAGGCCAACATGCCTTGGCGATCGACGTACTTGAAATTCAAGCTGAAGCAGATCAAATTCATGTTTGCCACACCGCCCTCCCGCCCCCCTTATTGCCCAGCCTCACCGTTTCTCCTTTCATCCACGTAATGAAGCCTTTCGCAGATAGTGAACGCTTCCATAGGAATTTCTCTCGTCATCGTCTTTGCCGTTGTTGAACAGGGGAAACGAGAAAACAACCCGAATCGATAGAATCTCTCTCTCTCTCTCTCTCTGGGATTGGAGGATCGTTCGAAGTCCGCGAGCTTTAGTCCGGGCTTGACCCCGTTTGCGTCATTGCGATACTACTAAGCATCAATAGGATCGCTATGTAGATGTATCGAGGTTTTCCTAGCTTCCAGCCTCTAACTGTTCTCCAGTGTCACAAGCTCAAGGCATATTTGCTCTATGCGCTACCACACGTCGTTGGGGAAACTCTTACTGCCCGTTGATCGAGAGATGTCGCAGAATAGAACCCCAGAAAACTGAAAACACACCAAGCTCTAATAAAATTGCGAACTTCAATTGGAAATTTGGGCCACCTAATGGTCTGTTAGGCTACCCATAGGCCTGTTGAAGCAAAATTAATAATGATGAGATAACAAAGATGATTGAAATATTGTTTGGACGGTAATTAATATATCACTTAACAAAGTTTTATACAAAATTTAACGGAGCTCTTTGAAAATCAACCTCCAGAAGACTGAAATGAGATATTGAAGTTCACCCGGAAACTTTCGAAACTTGGTTTATACACTTTTCAAAGTACATACGATTTTCAATCCCCCATGTATGCAAGAGGCGCAATTCTTCTTTTTTTTTTGCTTCCCAATACTTTACAAGTTTCACCGTGCACGCTCTTGCCAGACAGACTGTGTAACTGAATCGTAGATGCCGCATAACCGATACATGTGCGGAATGTATTGCAGTATCTCCAAATATCCCACTATCTCATTAAAACTCGACAAGATTGAAACGGATGATTATAGCGAATTTTGCCCTGGACTGGGTGCCAAGTTTAATTCTCGGGGCTGATTTGCAGAACCTCGACTTTCCGGCAATTACCGGCCCTCTCGCCTCATTCTCGGTCCTCAGAGAAAAGGAACCGATAATTCATGCTTTTGTACTGCATTGGCTCTGTTTGCTTCATACTCGATAATGTATCTAAGTCACATTGTTACTTCGCATCTCTTAGCCTCGAATTATTATTTCCATTTTTTCATACGGTTAAACAACAAATACCTTTAATTCTAAAAGCATGTAACTGAAAATGATATAAATTCGTTGTGAATCCTAGACCAATGAGATTTCTGTGACATTTAGAGGGTCACCACTGATAACGATAAGATTTTTCATCCCTCAAATCTCACGGAACACCACACGTCCGCGGAACCCTCTTGAAAGGCCTCTGGCACTGCGACCACGAACGCTTAAGTTTAGTTGACACTAGGAACAATCGGTAAAGCACACGCCTTTTTCTTTGAATTTTCTCGCTCTTTCTATTCATCTACCTACCATGCTTTCGAACACTACAGAGGTAAGTAACTTTGATAACACGGATCCCTAGAGATGCAGCACGAGTCAACTGGCCTTGCCAATTTTCCCCAACGGGTCTTATGAAAGTACAGGAGTTCGATGTTGGCTCTAGCCAAATGTCGGCCTCATTATGATGAGAACGGGTCGACCATGGGAAAGACAAACTCTCGCTAATTAAACGCGTTATATTGGCTTTTACTTTTGTCAGATTTACAATACCCGTTCTAGGCAGGTTCAAGCTTGAGACAAATGGATTTTAACGCAGTGAGACTTACTGGAGGAATAACTATGGGGAATTTTTGCCTGTATATGATTTTTGGGATCGCCGAATCCAAATCTGAAACTACGTGTTCTAAATCCAAAACAGCGGACACAAATTTGAAAAATAGTGCGATTTCGAGGAAAATAAGAATCCGTATGAAAAAATAAATGAACAGCGATAACCTTTTTCTAAGTAATACGAGGTGTCGTTGAAAGACAGATGTGGGTATTCGAAATTCCGAAGGCAACAAGACTTTTGGTAGAACATTGAATATGAAAGCGTATCTTTCCTAAGGAAAAAAAGAAACACACACGTCTTCTTTCTACATGTAGGAAGTCTTTATAATATATTCATATACGTATGCATATGTATGATTTATATATATAATATAATCATACACATACGTCTATGTCTCTTATTCATCCATATGTATGTATGGAATCAAAAGAGAGAATCAGAGCATGCTTCAGGGTCGCTAGTCCTATGTCCGTTTCCAGCAAGGGACAGGAACTCAGCTGGGTTTTAATATAAATTTGACTGAAGACGTTTTAGTAAAATTTAAGAACTGAAAACGCATTTTCTCAGTACCATTCTTGTGGAGAAAGATTGAAACCGGAAGAATGATCAAATCTTTCAATCTCCTGTGAGACGAAACGTTATCTGCTTTGATAATTTGAAATTGACTTTGCTCATCGTTTCACCACATAGGGCTTAGGGTCATGCGAAGGTCTAAAAACCACGATTTCTGGAACCATAGATCAACCCTTCCCATACGCATCGATTATCAGAAATGTATAAATCAAATTGACATAAGCAGTCCTCTGCTTTGGTAAGCAGCATAGGGCAGATCAGCACCATCAGAGGGACAAGGGAAGGTTGAAAAAAGAAGGGTTACCGTGGGCGGGGCTGCTCAACCTTATACACCTCGTTTAATGGCCTCTCTTCCGTCCCCCCTCCCTCTGCACTGCCCTATCTTTTATATACACAAAAACACATATGGATTTGTGCATGTGTGCGCACGCGCGTGTATATATGCCAGATACAGTACTCGGAGAATCCCAAGCGCGCAGCAAAGCCAAAGTGAGTAGTCGGAGGGGGATGAACGGAGAAGAGGGTGAATGAGGGTAGTCGGATGATGCAGGGACACAGAGAAATGGGGGCTAGTGCACGCGATTTCAAAAAGCGTTAAAAAGAATGAAATAACGGATTGGGTTGTGGCCAACTGGCTGGCTTCCAACCAATCCTTGCCTGCACCCTCTCACTCCCTTAACGTAGGTTGACGTAGGACCGTACTGATGTTTGCTACCTCTATCTCCATCCCTAGTTTTCCTACGGCCACCGCTGTACTGCATTTTTAGCTTCGTGATGGAC
This sequence comes from Ophioninae sp. A BG-2022a, assembly GCA_030523105.1. NCBI lineage: Eukaryota > Metazoa > Arthropoda > Insecta > Hymenoptera > Ichneumonidae > Ophioninae sp. A BG-2022a. The sequence continues at coordinate 20,312 of JAPYZI010001074.1, read as the reverse complement.
GAGGCGCAACGAGGGTGGTGGTCGAAGGGAGGCCGAAGCGGTTTTTTGTTGGGGGATGGGGGGGGGGGTTAAATCGGCAACCGCGTTTCTCTATTTCATATCAACCAATCCATAATGGATTCTCAGATCCCTTTTCTAATGTTATCCACACTATGCGGTTTTTTTAATCTCGGTAGCCCAGATAGAGGTCATTGATGATGCAGGGCGTTCCGGATTTTTGCAAGTATTCGTTTGGGTTTGATTGGATTTTCTGGTGGTCGCAGGCTATTTCTAAAGCTTTTGGTACCCCAGTCTTTTTTCGTGGCTTTTTCCGATCACTGCCAGTGCTCGTTTGAATTTGTTTGGGTTTGTTCGTTGACGCGGAATATTTTCGAAGGATTCGATATTCCAGTTATTTTTGTTTTTTAAATGGATTTCGAGATTTGTGTTACTTTCGCAGTTTAGGGGTTACAGGAGTGTTCATGGTATCCAAGATGAATACACTTTGCCGCTGATAAACGCGAATTGGATTATTTATAGTTAGGCAAAGAACAGGATATCGAATGATGCCTCTCTGTAATTGATTTATGATTACATCGTTATTCTTTGCTGCTTCGGCCTCCTTCACGCTTGTATATGAAGTTCAATAAGTCACTTAGGTCATGTCGGCGCGACGCGACAAAATCAATGAAAAATTCAACGCTAACAAATGCCCTTGATACGCTTGTAGATAGACGCTCATTAATTGGCCAAATATAACGTGGGTTTGTTTGCTCAATCGGCGCTAACGATCGACGGAAATACATCTGTCAGCAGTTCCTGCTATGGTTGATTTTCCAACAAGTTTATATTAGGGTTTCTGATATCCGTACAAAAGTCTACTGACTCCAACGAATTCTACCCTATCAGCTAGAACTAGGACAGCATCGAAGTTTTCCTTCGCGTTATACACTTTTCAAACTATTTTTAAAGCCGTCTTATTGTAATATATCGTTATTTTTATACGCAACTATTTATACGGATGATTAATCTGTTCGCAGTGCCGATGAAGGTTTCGACGGTACGTACCCGACGAACGTCGTAGTTAAGGACAATGGCACATGCCTGTACGTCCCGCCAGGCATATTCAAGAGTACTTGCAAGATAGACATCACCTGGTTTCCGTTCGACGATCAGCGTTGTGAAATGAAATTCGGTTCTTGGACCTACGATGGTTTCCAGGTGAGAAGAATTTATACGAAATTCATCCATTTCGAATTTTAAACAAAATTAGATTTTTTTAGTAAGTTTTTTTAAGTATTCAAGGGTAGACATAACCTCATTCTTTCCAATTCCATCTTTAAATCCATATCAGCCTCCCTATAAAAACTTTATTCATCATTTGACTGCTGTATACCATTTCCACTGACCGATTTATTACAAGATCATGAAAAGCTCCGAAATTCTGTCCACAAATGAACGCGCTTCTATTTTCCTTTCACTAAAGATTTCGTCATCATACATTTTGTACGATTAGTCATTTTCGAGGTTTTCGTCGTACAAGCCACAGAGCATTCACAAATGGGATACAGGAATACAATTTGAACGACTAGTTTTGTTTATTTTCGACGATGTATCACAACAATACGGGTACCTATGATGATTTTTATTTTATTTTCCAATCGATAATAGAGCTTCCAGTCAGATGCTACGGAGTTATTTAACAAGAGACGTTCACGTCCAATAACGTATGAAACACGTATATGGACAATGCTCACGTATAAACACGCACACGAGGGCAGGTAGCTGTGTTATTAAAAGTATAGAAACACGAATACATTGATGGACAACGTAAACAACGTACACACCTTCGCGGTCTGTCTCTCTCTCGCTCTCTCTTTCCCTCTCCATTCCCCCAGCCGTCCCTTTCGCTACCAACAGCTTGGTAAAGCGAAAGCGAAAAAAATAGCCACAACGTGCATCGATCGAAAAGTGATGAAAAAAAAAACTTCCCAACGAGATATTTTCTCACCGTTCTGCGATACAATTCTATACAATGCCCATGATTTATCTGCTGCGTCCCACGAGTATTATTGTTAGATTGCGCAACGAACGTGTGTTCTCCGAGCACCTGTGATTTTGAGGTTATCCAACTGGCGGGCACGTAGTATTCGTCCTCGTAAACAACGTTATATACATTTAAAAAATCAGAGATGAGGGAACAACAGGGTTGACATTTGGATTGATGGAATCCGATTTTTATGAATGTTGTAACAAGGATGCCGACAGCAGTCCGGGATTAGCCATATATCACGACAACTGCTGTATAGCTAATTCAAATATTAAATCTGGATAATTCAGAGATAATACAATTTTAGAATATAGAGATAATAATTCGGGAAATTTTGTTTTTATTATCAGATTGAAACCTGGTATAATATTCCGATACCACTCGGAGTCAAAAAATGTTTGCATTGATTCTGGAGGATTCTTTATTAAATTTGCCTTTTTGATCATTAGGGTATCATTTAATTTTTTACGTAAGCCCGATTTTTAAACTGTAAATTAATTATCGTTGAATATAGAACACGTAAAGAGTAAAGTTAAATGTAAAACTAAACAATAGAAAACCGCTTTTTGTGGGTTGTAATTTTTACGCTGAACTAAAAAAAGGTAGAAAAAATAATTAGGGGTGAATTATAAAATGCAAATAGGATAGATTTTCTTAATTATGTGTAACAATTAGGAAAATAATGAGATGCCCAGTACTTTTGACCATGCCTGTATATAAACAATTTACTATCTGTAATACTATCAATCACAACAATAATTAATTACTGTTATTAATGTGCTATAATTAGTACTAATGAAAATATTTAAATATAATGCCAATCATTTTTCAATATTGTTCGTTTGATAACAGCTAAACCTTCAGCTGCAAGATGAATCTGGCGGAGACATTAGCAGCTTCATCACAAACGGTGAATGGGACCTGTTGGGTGAGTGTCGCTTTGTAAATCGTTTACCTCATTAGCCAGCCGAAGTAAGTTATGAAACTCCCCTTGCGTCTTTCTCAGACAGCCCTTTAATTGTCGCCAGTCCTGCCGTGTACACCGTAGTACTTAGCATTCATAAAGGTGTCAATGTTCCTTTTTTCCCTATCTGAAGGAACTATTGCCTCACCTATTTCGATACGTTTTTCTCCTGCTCTACTACTTAACAAAGTCCTACCTTCAGACGGTCGTAACGAAACCCTTTTTTACGCTGCTGTTTTATATTTTTTCGTAAAATAAAAAATGTATTCGCGTACCTACAGATACTTAAAGTAAACCCTCAGAGTTTTATCTTGATTGCTTTATCAATAATATCAAATAAAATCTTCAAAAATCTCAGTTTTCGATAATAAAAAAACAATATCAATGCTAAAAAATCTTCACAATTCCGAAAAAAATGTTGGCTACAAAATTGAAAGAGTAAATTTTACAAAATTGTGATAAAAAATAATACTGAACAACGATTTTGACAATTGCGAATAATTCAATGAAAATACGGATATATATGATGTTCCCTAGTTATACTTTGTTGCCAGTTGGTATAATAAAGTGTACAGACGCACGTGTAGTCTTCAAAATTAATTTTATTTATTTAACATTTGCCTCGTATACATGGTTCCCTTGATTTTTTCTACAGGAGTGCCTGGCAAGAGAAACGAAATATATTACAACTGCTGTCCTGAGCCTTACATAGATATCACATTCGTCGTAATTATACGGAGACGGACACTCTATTACTTTTTCAACCTCATCGTGCCCTGTGTCCTAATTGCGAGTATGGCGGTGCTCGGTTTCACTTTGCCACCTGATTCTGGTGAAAAACTATCATTGGGCAAGTATTTTTATCGCAATACTTATTTACTGTTACTTCCATGTAATGAAATTTTTCTTTCGAACTGTCAACATATTTTCTCACGTATTAGCCGAGTTTGTTTGCGTGAATAGGAAAATTTGATTTTTTCTCATAGGTATGACAGCTTTGGGTTTTTTTTTTAATGAATGTAAAAATGAATAAAACGAATATCTGAGCAAATTCAATTCCAGTGAAAAATATAAAATAATTCGATTTACTTAATTAATAATTAATTATTTAATAATCGGTTTGTTTATTCGTTATTGTTGTTATTGATTTCAGTTCATAAGCGTTAATTAAAAAGCAATGAAGTTTCAACATTTTTTATTGTATTACTATATGACAAAAAATCTAGTGCATAAATCTGAACGACATTTACGAATTTCGAAGGTGGTTGAACACTCGATTCAACTTCTCTATAAAACTTTCTAAGCAGATTGCCTATTGAGATTATCACGTTGTTAATTTCATTTTAATTAGGGAAAAACAATGAAGCTCGTTCGCGTGCCTCCATGTTTTGCTTTAATTTTCAGGAGTAACGATTCTCTTGTCCCTCACCGTATTCTTAAACATGGTGGCCGAGACAATGCCAGCAACGTCTGACGCCGTGCCGTTATTGGGTGAGCTAATTACTTTTCCACTACGCTTTGTTCTGATACGTGAAAAAATTAAATCAGTGTGCATAACCGAATGATACTTAATACTGCTCAGATATAGATCAATGCTCTCGAATATTTTGCTCGCAGGGACGTACTTCAACTGCATTATGTTCATGGTGGCAAGCAGCGTAGTCAGCACGATTCTCATACTTAATTATCATCATCGGAACTCGGATACTCACGCGATGTCCGAATGGGTAAAATGCATAAATTGATCCAATTAGTCACAAATATTTTATAATGTTTTCACGTTTACCATTACCATGCATTTTTTCTGGAGAATTAATTGTTCCTAGTATTGAATTAGAATTTATTTCCCATGCCCGAGAGCCCAATGGAGATATAGATAGTGATATTTAAAATTTGTGATATATGTAATAATGAATGAGGTAAAGAAGGCTGGGATGGGAATTATTCATATTTATGAGGATAATTAATATACTGATGATTAATATTATTTTTTTATAATAATAATAAATAAATGACTCTCGTATTTTTGGTTTTAGGTGAGACGCGTATTTTTGTGCTGGCTGCCCTGCCTATTGAGAATGTCCAGGCCAACGGACAAGGAGGAAAAAGATACTACAAAATCACAAAAACCGTCGCCAGTTACTGGTAACGATTAGACGTCCGAATACGTATTATGGATACATTGCTTCTTAATTTTTTATTTTCAAAAGTCATTGGCGTCATTCTTGCAAACGACCGGAATGATTAAAAATAGTATGCACAACTTTTGTAAATCGAAAAAATTGTTAAGAATACTTTACATAATTCTCGTAAATCGCAATAATTATTAAACATAGTTTGCATAACTTTCGTAAATCGAAAAAATGTTCAATAATACTTTACACCATTGTCTTAAATTAAATCTGCCGAAGCAAGATTTTTAAATAAGCTTCAACGTCATAATTTTTTGGAATAGATTATCGTATGGTAAAGAGCACCGATTTTTTTTTTTATAAAATTTGTTTGGTAAAATGGCAATAGCTAAAATGTGCCGTTATTTTTTTCATTTAAAGGTACCAGTAAAGGTTACGGTGACCTCGAGCTGCACCAACGAAGCAGCAAGTCATTGTTGGCGAACGTTTTGGATTTGGACGACAACGCGCTGGCATCGCACAACAATTTGTTGAACAATGTTTACAGCACGCCGGGACCACATCACCATACGATGGGGCACGGCCACAGTCACATACACACAACGCCCCATCATCATCACAGTCATACGGCAACAACGACACCGCATCATCAGCACGGTACGCCTTTGCCGCATTCGTCGTATCCAGCTCATCCGATCGCCCACACGCCGCATCATCATCAGCATCCAACCGAAACGGGTGCACCACCGGTCGATACTATATTGCAGAGCGCTTGTTTCTGCGCGCGATACGAGCTCATACTTATACTCAAAGAAATCAAGGTAAACATGATCATTGAGATTTACGACTCCCATCCTCCCATCCCTCTGGTCTCCCTTTTTCTCTTCTTCCCACTCTTCTTTCAGCTCGGATATTCTCCATTGAGGTAAGAATTAATTGGGCTATCCCGTATACGACTGCTTTGTCAAAAGTCTGTTCTTTTCTGATTCTAGAAACGAAAACAAATTACTTGGAGATCTACACATTTTCTTTTTTTTTTCGCTGGGTATTATTTTTTCTGGAAATCAGATGAACAAATTCTGTAGAACTTCTTTTTTTTATTTTAGGGAAAAGAAAATCGTGAAACTTTCTTTTTCTTGGATTCCAGAAATATTGTTTACTCCAGAAATTCTTTCTTCTGTATACCAGGAATATCTTTTTCTCCAGAAATTCTTTGTTTCCCGACCCCTGAAATACATTTTTTATTCATAAATTCGTTCTTCTGACTGCCAGAGAAAAACGGTTCTGGTATTTATATGTTCTGGATCCCAGAAACGTTATCTTCTTCAAAAATTTTATTTGTTACATGCCAGAATAATTTTTCTTTGAAAATTTCTGTTTCTGTACTCCAGAAATGTTTGCTCCGCCAAAAATGATTATTTTTTCGTTGATTATTCCTTCTGCATTCCAGAAATTTTTTTTTTTTTATGAGTTCCATGTATTTACAGATTGGAAGTCGTCTCTATATTGATCTTTTTACAGCCAATGGTTGATGAAAAAGCACATTTTGTTCACTTGACTCTTGTATTTTTTCACAGTTAAAAGCTACGAGAAAATCGACGATCGACAAAGTTATGGTATCCATACTTCGATACAGATCCACCGTTGTTAACATCCATGACCACAATAAATCCTTAATGTCTGACAAACGTTTTTTAATCGAAGATGCACCGAAGCAAAAAAGTATGCAAAAAAAGATATCTGAGATAAATTCCTTGGGTTCTCGTGACGTCCTGGGATCATGAATTTACATGGAATGAATTTTGACTATCGCACTTGATTTGCAAATAATTGGCAAATGCTAAAAGAACGAAGTCTACATTTCCAATTGCGTATCTTTTAAGAGAGCATAAAAATATGAACAGAATTTCCGTCACTCCGAGGAAACATACTTGACACTTGGCGAGATTGTAAAAGTTCTGAACCTTTCTTATCTAAGCGCTCGACAAAAATATAAAAACCCAAAATTCTGACTTTCCGCATGCAATTTTGTCGTATCTTTGATTGAAAATCCTAATGAAGAGGTTAAGGATTCATTCGTTTCTCATAACTAGTAGGCTGCTGCAATATAACCTCCATCCCCGCTGTCCCGATCAACAAGTAGATACAAAGCCAACAAACTCAGCAAAGTAGAATTCAACATTCCTCAGCTTTCATTGATTGTCCGATGAAAGCCCTCCCTGTCGAAAGAGCGAATAATAACACAAAAAAAAAGGAATGAAATCGATAAACGTAACAAAACAGAAGAAATGTATACGTGCCAAATCCAGTTCGTACGTAACGTGCGCGTATGCGTATTCGCCAGTCGTACGTTTCCTTCGTCTCAAGAATCGATGAAATACGAAAGAGTTCAGAGAAGGATTGGAGAAGAGAAAACAAAGTTTCAGTTCCTCTTCTCTCAATCCGTCATCCCCACGGTCTTAGATAACAAGTTTGGAAACTCCTGCGTTTTCGATTGGTGGCAATCGTCGTCGTTAGTAAAACAGGAATTAAGTTCGTCATTTATCCGCTAGAAACGCCGTTGCGTAGGGGTCTTGTATTCTTACTTTTCAAATGGATATTATTTAAGTAAATATGTTCAAAATTGCTATATTCAAGTAAATACGTTCTATGGAAAAAAAAGTTATGCCAAGATGCAATTAGAAGAAGGCGAAACTTTCGTGATTTATCAAAGATAAAGCCCTTTTAACATTCGATAAAACTAAAAAATATATAGATGATTGTGAGAAAACAGGGTTCGAAAATTATCGGGGTTACGTCGATCATTTACACTCCCTTATTTAACAAATCGGTTTAAAAAAATAGTTCATTCAGAAAATATCAGCGCAGCTGTTCGTACCTGCTTCTGATTGGCTCACGCCGAGATACCGGGGCGTTACGTAGCTGAAGCGAGAGCCATAACTTGTCTTCACTAACCAAGACTTTCCCCGGCCATAAGTTTCCAGACTATGTAAGACCGTCGTCGTCCCCGACTGAGGAATGAAACCCAAAACACGAACGAGCAAAGAAAAAAAACAGAAAAAAAGATCGATCGAATCGTTTCTGTTTTTTTATTCGCAGATAATAACGGATCAATTGAAAGAAGCAGATGAGAATACGAAAATAACGAACGACTGGAAATTCGCAGCGATGGTGATCGACAGGATGTGCCTAATCATTTTTACTTTGTTCACCATTATCGCCACTATCACCGTCCTGTTCTCGGCGCCTCATATTATCGTCACGTGATTCAGAAAGCCAGGGTCTCGAACGACGACATGGATAATGACGGTGTTGGTAGTGATGATGGACGACAGTGACGGTGCGAATCAAGAGGACGATAAGTTTGAGAGTACGAGGCGGTGGTTGGAGGGTGGAGGAGTAGTTACGTTCGCGACAAACGACGATTCCAATTTACGTGTTCAGAGCAATTTTCGTTGTAGTTTGCTGTTGGCGGGGTGGGAAGAAAAAAAAAGAAGAGAAAAAAAAAACAAAATTCGTGCAGCTGTCCACCGATACATCTCTTTTCTCTACGCTCGCAAGAGTCGCGGAGTTTTTCGACAATAGCACGAGATGAGCTGTTACGTAGGTCACGTGGTTGTTTCAGGTTAAAAAAACTAATAATTCAAGAGTGTATCGGCACTTTTTTTACTCGATAAACATTAATTAAGCCATGGGATTGCCATGTTATATTTCATGAAGGTAACAGTGGCGTTTTACGATTACCATCGAAAGAGGGTCGAGCGGTACAGTCGGTTATTGAAGCCTTGGTTAACGTCTAGCTGAAAGCATTAAACGTGGCCTTTTTTGGCCACACGATCCAAAGGCTTGGATACAAACATAACGCAGTGATTTTCTCGATTCTAGTCCATTCACCGTCGAGGAATAATTCGTCGGTACTGAGGAATACCGGTCTGTAGAAATTGATCCGAACAAACATTTCTCTTTCCTTCAATCACACTGGCGGTATCAATTGAACGGCTTGGATTTATTGTACAACGCTTCGTGCCGCTTTGCCACGCGCGCAAACTCACTTTTCTTTGACTTGTTGCTTTCTTTTGATAAACGGCGAGAGTGAAACTGTGATGTAACTGTGGTGCACATATTGAATGTTGGAATTTTGTAAAAAAAAAATGGAAACAATCTCTACTCTGAGCTAACGTGTAAATAGCAAACAGAATACTTTTTCCACTACCGCAATAACATTCCGAATGATCTCTCGTTAGGAATTTTCAAATGGGGCTTTTTTTCCACGCACGACGTAGGCGAATCTGGATTTTAACCATTAAATAGCAAAAACAAGGAGGAATAAGAGTTTACTGCAGTCAAATAAGAAAAGAATATCACTATGGATATCTTGATGATTCGTTGCATATATACATATTTATATATAAAATATTATAAAGGGTGACCAGTAATTCAGCCTATGAAAGAAGTCACCTTCAAAGGGGTGATTTTAGAGCTCGTTCGAATCAAATTAAGTTCTATTAACTATAGAAGTCAACATTTAGTAATTTGATGATTGCTTTACTATTTTATGATGGTTTCACGAGTTTCAGAAATTGCCAGGCTTTTCACCAAAAGCAATTTTTAAAAAGTTGTTCACTCTGAATTTTCTGAACGCTAATAAATGAATGATGACATTTAATAAACAAAAGCATGCTCGAAATTCGCATAATCTCTTAAATGAAAGTTCTCCCATTTAAAGTTTTTTATTTCTGAGATTATGCAAATTTCGGGGATGCATTTTTTGCAATGTTGTCATTAATTTGCCAGCTTTCAGAAAGATATCAATTGAATATTCAGAGCGGAGTCCTTTTTTAAAATTGTCTGTTTTTGACATGCTGGAGAATTTCGAAAAAATCGTAAAACCATCATACCTGGTTAACGACTAAATATTGATCCTCTATTGGTACGGATCAATTTGAATAAAATGATCTCTGAAATGACTCCTTTTGGAGAACAGGTCGAATTATCGATCACCCTGTATATACATATGAGTCCCAAACAAAGTAGTCCAAACGAAAATATAGAATCAGAGGTGACCACTCAACCTCAATGAGAACACAAAATTAACGAGAACAGCCTGAGTTCTCAAAATTACGATGTTTGTTGAATCAATGAGGAAATAAACACGTAGGATATCGTAAATTTCTTACAATTTTGATTACTTCTGAACTAATGAAAATAGTGCAACCATATAAATGTTTTCGAAGATCCAATGTGGCTACTCATCAATATTTTCATTTGAACCACTCAGTTTGCGGCATCCTATATATATATATAATATATATGTATGTATATATATATAATATATATGTATGTATATATATATATAATATATATGTATGTGTATATATATATATATGCTTCGTGGCACGAACGGCTCTATGTCTGTAAAATAATTGTTGCAAACTTCTCATCCTACCTGCATAATTCGATTATCTCAGTTGTTCCCCATACGTAATTTTCTACTTTGATGCTGTGCGGTCGAAGAATCGTTCATATCACCTGGTCCGCGACTGTACCGAAGTTTTGCCGCAAAAGAAAAAACAAAAGATCGTAAAAATGAAAACGGCAAAAGAAACACGTCACTCGTGCAGAGTGACCCCATACACCGCTATCTCGAGAAAAACTCACGGAAACTGATAAGCAGAAAATACGGTAATTCCTTGTGGAAAATTATTGCGCCAGGTAAAACGAAAAAAATTTAAAAAAGAAAAAAAAAACAAAAAATAAATAAAAACTAATTTGCGTCAGGTATCATCGATGAAGAGACTTGAGCGCGTACACACGCAAACACACATACGTACATACACAGACATACACACACGTGCATAGGATAAAAAACATTACTCCAAAATGAAATAATTAATCGTGACGTTTCATGCCCTCGAAATATCTGGACTTACAAAAAGGAAAAAAAAACGTTTAGCGAAAAATAATGAATTATCTCAGTTGGTGCTCAGGTCGCGAGAAAAAGATTCATACGTGAGAGTAATTTGAATAAAACGAGAGTAAGGTGACGAAAAAAACGAAGAAGAATTCGAATACTCTTTCGCACACAAGTACACTATACACTTGAGAGATAGAAAAGAAAAAGAAAAAAGAAGTAAACTGTGCAATGAAAGCATAAAAGCGCACACATTATATTCTCAACGCAATGAACTGCCAAGGTGATTCAAATGCCAGTGGATTTTATTATCCGTATCACTAGTACATTAAAGTATGACAACTATGGACATTTATATTACGGTTATACGTGATGTGTGATTTGAGGGAAAAGCCGAAGTGAACAAAGGCACGAGAATGTATGAGAAAAGGACTGGTTGAGGAATTACCGGAAAATAGGATCCTCTAAGGGCTTACACACCTCTGAACGGTTGGGAAAAAAGGAATTTTCTTTTTTAAACACTAATGAAGCAATCAGGGTAAGGATTCGAGGATTTATTCTACATATCTGTAAATACGCAAATAATTTTTATTTGTACGAAAAGTACAAAATTGCTGCCTCGTGGCCGATGGCAAAGAGCCCTTTATCGAGGCCCTTTTCTCGAACCCAGATTCGATCGTGCACACGAGCGCATGGAAAAATACGATTTTTTATTTGTCCCTATCCACGTCTGTTTTTGTAACAAAATACTCACGATTGCTACGATCGATCAACAATTACGGTTTTTATAAATAAACAAAAACCATTTTTTCTGTCGAGGTGCGACATTTATTCAAAATAAAGCAAAATTTGCAAAAATCAATGTTTTGAAATAATCCTGTGTACTTCGCTGGAAAAGTGATGTAAATTACGAAAAAAAATATTACCTAGGTGCATAAATGCTCTTCGTCGAGTTTGCCTTTGAAGGACCTAGAACAAAATTGCTTCTTTATGAGCTACGGGGCCGCCATTTTGTATTTTTTTGTGAAATAAAAAATTGATTTTGGTACCTACAAATATGGAGAACAAACTCTCCAAGTCGCATCTCGATCGCTCATTTAATATTATCAAACAAAAATTCCAAAAAAGCCTTCTTTCTGACCATTCAGAAGATTACGCAAGCCCTTAAATTCAGACGAAAAATAATTCACGCGCTACGACGAAAGGGAAAACGATCACGAAAATATCCCCCCATAGATAATTAGCGATCTTTTAATTATTAAGCAATACGTCACTTTGCATGTACATAAATATGTATGTACGTGTACACGTGCGTGAAACTCATTGGGGCGAAGTTTGCATCGTTTGACTGCAACGAAAACAATTATTCGTCGATATCCCGATTTTTTTCCGAAAACTTTCGTTACGAAAATTCTCCGATCTTTTTTCATTTGCTCATTCAAATTTCAGCAAATTGAACATGCAAAACGATTTTTTTTGTACAGTCATAAACGAAACGGGAAAACAAAAAAGAATGTTCGTTTCCAACGATGCGAACTTCAAGACCGTCGTAACTCGCACATATATACGTAACGTTGTGTACGCGCGTACGTATATGAATAATCTTTTTAACAACGCGAATCGCGTTAATCTCTGAATTTTCATTTATACGTTAATGCCGGACAAGTCCGGGAGAAATAAAATCTCGAGTTGTATATAAATACTTAACGCATACGGCCCATTTCGACAATACTCCGCTTTCCAGCCACGTTTTTTCACGGTTCTGGTATTTCGCGACATATCCGATCGAAAGCGCAAAAATTTCGAGCAGGTTTAACCTTTTCCCGGATAAGGAATACAAGAAAAATGTTTATTGGTAATACAATCTAAATTAGGTAATACATTTTTTTTTTTTCGACGTGGAAATCATGTTTGAATTTTGTTTTTATTTTTAACGATCAACGAAGATATAGCAAATCGAAATTTGAAATCCGTTCGGCTTCGGGGTTTCTGGTATACTTTCGTATTATATCCTCACCAAATATCACATTTCATGCGCGAAACGCGTGAGCTCGATAACCTATTATTAAATAACTTAATTATTAATCATTTTATTTATGACTTATTAAATTATATTGTGTTTAATTCATTAATAATAATATGATTTTTCAATAATTATATTATTTTATAATATTACAATTTATGAATAATAACTATATTTTTACGAATTGATTAATAATTATTATTAATTTATTATAAATTCTTTATGGTTAACTTTTACGATTATATTTTCAAGAAAATTAATTTGCTAATCTGCTTTATTGTCACAAAGCCTGCTGATATGTTTTTCTTATATCCACCTACAATAACCATTTCGGAAATTTTCATTTCTGGTGAAAAAGAAAATGTTCGCAATTCTTTACGGTTGAACTTAGGATTTGTCAAGGAGCAAAGAATAATGCGTCAAACGATGGAAAGCAAGCTTTAAATTGTCGAAAGAAGCAGTATAAATATTGTATTATAGTTATCTCGTACGTTTTATCCTTGAACTCGCTTTCCAGCTGAACGCCGCGTCCTGAAAAGAGCAATGAATAGCGAGCATTATACAAAAAAAAAACATGGAGAGCCCACATTGGATTCGCCCGCCAAAATAAGAGCGTTAAGCCTCAAATAATTATAACGCCTTATAAAAATGAACCTTAAATAAAAGAAAACGAAAAAAAAAGTATCGACACGTCACGACACTGTACACGGAGTCACACACAGTACACAACTTGCTCAAGCACATTCAAGAATTCCGATCACACACGAGCGAGAGAGCACACGGGCTTGGCTCCTATATTTATTAGAGCGTCTTCCAAATCAACACCAATACTACTTTCTATTATTTGGGTTCCATTTTTCAAAGGATTGACCATCTGTACGATTGATTTTAAATTGAGAATTTTTATGCTTCTACGAATTGGTAATAATTGGCAAATCAATCATTTTTCATTCTTATATATTTTTTACAATCGTGGCTCGTCTAACGAAAAATTTGCAGTTTCATAAATTTCTCTCTATCAGTGCTCTGTTGAATTTCTTTGTAATTGGTCGTTTTTTCAACTTAATTTATTGCGTCTAAGATTCCGAAGTCCCCCCTTCTCCGATCAAGCTGAAACATTGCACAAGCCTTTCTTTTAATACTTGAAGGAAAATCCCAGAAGCTTGTTTGGCGACTCGCGATACTTTTAGAAATATTGACTTTTTTAATTTTATTGGGCTTATTTGGATTTTTTGGCCTCGTAGAAACGCGGTAAAATAAATAACTTTTAAGTTCTTTCGGAATATTAAAAGGAAGGATTGTATAAAATTTCAGATGGAAAGAGGGGGCGGGGAGGAATCTTATTCCTTTTCGTTACTATCCATCGTATAATCGCAGACTGGTGACAAGAAAATAGGACTTGTTACGACAAAAGATCAATTTTAGGCCTGAATCTGAATTTTGGATCTACACATTGGCAATTATACACACATTGTTTCGATTGCAACCTTCTATAATCCGATTTTTATTAAATGATCGCCGACGTTAGAGTTGTGCATAAAAATCAAATATTTCATCTAAAAATTCGTAACTCGCGAAACGTCAACTTGAATTATGATTTTTTAAGTAATTTGAGTAATATTTGAACTTATCATTGCAATTATGACCAATACTACAAAATTACAAAATTGTGCCATTAACCCTGTAGAATGAGATTGAAACTTGAAAAATTCAAAAGAGAAGCAAGAGAAAGATGGCTGGATAAATGAAAATGAAAGAAAAACAGGATAATTTCTAATAGCCAACGGAAACTGTCAGCAGAGCCACCCGAAAACTCCAATTATCATATTCGAAGCGATAAAGTTCCGTTCTTGCACGATAGAACGGATTATTAAAATGAAAACTTAAAAAAAATATGTATACAATAATTAAAAGTGAAATAATTAATCTTTACCCTTTCTTGTTTATAATCTCGAGAGCTCGGAGATTCGCATTATTGAGATTGAATCAATTAATTAAGGGTACCAGAAAGAAAGCGAGTGAGTGCGAAATAGAGAACGAGAGAGAGAGAGAGAGAAAGATAGAAGATACAAATCAATTACAGTTGTAGATTCGGCCAATGGCATTGACGCGACAACCAATCACATTATTTGTTAAATACCATTAACGTATTATTAATGAAGATAGAGAAAGGAAAGACGAAAAAAAGACACGATGTTGTTAATGATATTACTCGAAGTGAATAACTGTAGCGTATTAAAAAAGCAAATTAACAAATTTAAAAATTACAATGATTGCGATCGAAATTACATTCACGTCTCGATTTTCAAAAAAAAAGAAGAAAAAGAACACGCGAAGGAAAGATTTATGAAAATTTAAGTACATAATTCCTCGAGTTGATCGAAAAGAGGTAAAAGAGAGATAAAAGTAATTAAAAAAAAAAAACAAGAAAAAAAAATATTAAATCGCCGAAATTTGAGGTTACACGAGTGGTTTGTGCATAGTTAGGTGATAAAGAATATACACGATCGTCGCGTTCACGTTGGTGGATACCGTTTCCATTTTGCAAATGTTTCAAATTTGTGGCTGGCGACCACTCCAACGATCGGTGTAGCTGGTATATAGATTTGTTCTCGGGTCATTGGGGGGAATTGATTGGTAAAGATATCATAATAATAAAGAAATAAATTAAAGAAAAAGTAATAAATTAAAATAAAATAAAAACAAGATAAACAATGAGAAATAAAATTAAAAAATGAATGAGTAGATAAACGAGATCAGTACACAGTTCGTTCCTGGTTTTTCTGTAGCTCGTAAGATAAAAATTATATAAAAAATTTAAACAAAAGGACAACGAGGTAAGCTCGTTTAACCCCTTGCTTGTTAAACATATGGCTAATCATCTTGAAAAATCACTTTGGAGGGATTTCGTTGATGCGAATTAACAAAAAAAAAAGAAAATTATAACACAAATATTCACGACAAAAATAGTAAAGTTGTATTTTACGTTTTCGACTGTTACGAAAAGTATGGAAATTTATATTTTTACTGACGAAGCTATATAGCTCGGTCGTGCTTCACAAAGTTCGACAACATCGAGCTAGAAGATCGATAAGCTTCGATATACGTTTTCTGTTCGTATTTCCTCCGCGTAAAATATCCAATTCGATCGGCTTTTGCACTCGCAATTAAATATTTACGAAATAGAAAAGTGAAGGTTTGAAATATCGCAAGACGCAAACAAACAAAACTTTTGAAAAATATGTTGTTTTTTTCAAATACAGAACAAAGACGAAACTATTCACTGGAGGTTCGGAATACAAACTGAGAAATCGAGCGAAAAAAATTACTAAAAAGATGATAAGAAAATTAAATTAATGCAAGAAAAATTTTTTTTTCATTAAGATCAAGAAGAAATTACTGAAAAAATGATTTTGGTATAATTATTTCTTTTATTTCGTCCCTAAACATTTCTTGAATGTTTTCCCTGTTTTTGTTACTAGATGAAAATAAATTTCTCATATGTTTTTCGAAATGACTTGAAGCAGAAAAAAATCAATATTGGATTGGACTGAAGTGCCAAAATTTAAATATGTACGAATCAATAAATATTTACTTATTTACAATTGAAAGAACGACAAATCGATACAAAAGTGGATGCCAAACCGATAAATTATTATACGAATTTGTGGTGTCGAGATTCATACGTATCCGGCCGAAAATTAACGTCAAGAATTTAATACGGGGTACGGAGAGACTTGTGATTGGCAGACAGTGAACGAGACATGAAGGATATTGTGGAAAGTATTATAGGATAAATGCAATTTTGCATTAAGTTTGAAACCGGCAACTGTTTGGGTTTTTTCGGGTTGAATTGAGCTGTTACATTTTTCGCGTAACGTAATCATAACTGTAATCGCATTTTCGTCCAATTTCATGACTTCCCTCTGACCTGGATAATTTTTAAATCGTTTCTTTTTTAGGGTCGTTAAAAGTAACATCACATCGAATATTTAATCGAGTTTTTTTGCACAACTTACTTAACAAGTACTTTTATTACAATACACCACTTCGTTAAAGCTAATAATAAAACGAAGAAAGAAGTGAGGAAATAGGAGAAGATGCATTTGCCTCATGGTTCCAAATGTGGTTTCAGTTTTTTACGCACCCTTCAGGAATTTTGATTCCTGATGCTCGTAAAATTTCCGTATTTTTGCACATGAAAAAAAGAGTATTCCTCCGAGCGCTTATATTGAAAGTTTTACACGAAAAGAGAACAAACAAGATGGCTAAACTGTGGCGAGACTCGACAACGCGTCGAAGATCGCAATTGGTGAAAATGACGAGACATGACTCAAAGAAAAATACAATTATGTAATGACTCAAAAAAAAAAAAAAACAAACAAAACAGCGACAAAATTACCGTCATCAACTGCAACCACGTCACCACAAACACGTCGTCATAGAAACGCAAAAAAAAAAAAAAAAAAAAAAAGTAAAAAAAAAAACAAAAAAAAAAAAAAAAAAAATTAAAAAAAAAAAAAAAAAAAAACGAAAAACGTATGTTAAAAGCTCCTCTCGCGCTGTACTTCCTTTCCCAATTGCGCGCGATAACGTAAAGCTAAGCTCTCTGTGCCCTCCAAATTCGCTCCGATTTCTACGTCTTCCTATCCCTCCTTTACTCTCCGCCGCATCATGAGAAATCGAAAAGTCAAGAAGAAAACAGCAAACATCAACGCCAAGATTTACATAGATCAACGATAGGGGATATTTAAATGATGGAGCTTTAAATTTAAATGGAACTATTAAAACATGTACCATTAAATATAATCTGAATATACTTAAACATTGAATGCTAAAAATCTTATTCGTATAAACAAAAATGTGAAAGAAACGCATAATAATAACAAAATAAAAGTGAATAACCAAGTATCGAATATAAATTAAAAAAAAAATAGTTTGTAATCGATAGAGACGTTAGTAGTTTTATGCCAAATAATGTAGGGACCGGTTGAAGGTAGTTTACTTACGAGGAAACATCTTGAGGTATCCTCCTCCGATTCTGAAGAAATTTAACACGATTTTAGAGCGGTTCGAAATACATCGATACTCTTTTTCTTCTATCTTCGTAACCTCATTTTTAACGGGTGAAACGCAACTTTGACAATGGGGGTTTTTCCATTTTCAGGGATTGCTCTTTACAATAACAGAAAATGGAAAAAAATCGAATTACAAATGGATATGAAAGAATGAACAGGTTGAGAAAATTGAGGATATGAAAGATAAGGAAAAAAATCAAAACCAGGATATGAAAAAATTCAAATTGCAAAAATATTTTCTTTAAATAGTATTATATATTTGAGACAAAAAAACAGTGTAGATAGCAACAGATTTGATATTTATAATCGGCGTCGCAAAAAATGAGCTAATTAAAAACCTGCATTGGCCCAGAAATCAACGGGTGATTCCAACCCCTTCGAGATATCGGAAAACCAACAAATACGTAATTTAGATTCCAATAGGTTAAAAAGTTTTGAAGACCCGCATTAAAAAAAAAGAACATTTTTCCAATAAACGATCAATTATTTTTTGTTGTAATTTTCTTATACAATGTACAGTAAAATGGAACATTTTTGCATTACGAAATTTTCTTCGTATCTCGTTCCGTTAAATAGTTATCATTAAAAGTATTTAAAAACACCCCCATTTTCGAGGTTGTATTTTACGCCTTGGATATAAAATTCCGCAGATATAAAAAAATACCTATCGAGTATTTTGAGGCGGTCTGCATTCTTGGCAAGTTTCATGAGAATCGGCGAGGGACGCATCAAGATCTTCCCTTGTTCGCAAATTTAGGGTCAATATTTATTGAGGACACGTTCTCTCTAAACTAAACAGACAAAAAACCTAAATATCCGAAGAAAAAAAACTTACCTACGAATTTAAAGGAGCAACAAAACGAAATCAAGCGATTAATGAAATAGAAATGCAGTGCTGCAACCACCGAAAAAAAAGCGAATTTATGAGGATCTAATAAACAAAGAAGGAGCTCTTCTTTAATCTTTATCCCCTGTTCTTCAAGAATCGTATAGTAATTCGGACTCTATTTCAAATCAGTCTCTAACCGGCTGAAAAGCGTTATACGATTGCGAAGAGTATTTTAAAGCAAAAATCTTCCATTAATAATGAATAAACAAAAATAGTATTAAAAATGAAAAAAAAAATACGTTACAACCAGTTGATAAGACGAAGCAAGCTGTTTTTCTTGAAGAATAAGAACGAAAAATGCACAAAAAAAAGAAAAAAAAGATGTGACAAACGCTCGTGAAACGATGCAAGGGAATAACTCACCGGCTTCTCACTTAACTTTTCATTAATGCCTCGAGAATAGCCTAGTTTACATAAGTAGTAAATTCATATTGAAAGAGTATAAAACATAAGAAAAAGCAAAAAAAAGAAAAAAAAATTTGTTATATTTCTATGCTGGGCTGTCTCTCGAGGCAAACGTTGATTGATGTGAGAATCCCTGTTAACTGGTGAGCTCGTAATCACCGCATTGTAATATTATGAACATTATTACGTTATTATGAAATTGTTGAAATAAACGAAATGAAAATAAATGTCTTTCATTTGCCTTTATTTCTTCTCGACTGTATAGCTATTCGATTCTGATAGCGTGGAATCGTCATCGAAGAAGAAACACGTATGATGGAATTGAAAGGATCGTCGAGATACGTATGGGATACAGTGAAACTGTGATTTTTTATCACCCCGATTTTTCCCTCCACTTAGTCTATTTCATCGGAAAAACGATTTTCTGTGCTGCAATCCCTACTACGTGTCCAACGAACCAATGACATATGTCAACTGCTGTAGCGCGGGGGTTTCGAGCCAAAAACGTAACCTCAAACGTAAAATTAACGGAAAACTTCGAGCCTAAGCAAGAATTGTCCTACGAAAAGTGCAAGACTAGATTCAGAAAAACATGAACTTGAATAACGATTGACGATGGTGGAAGAATTAGAGCGATATCCAAAACTTCTGATTTAAGGGAATGACGAACACGTTCCTAGCCACATCGAAATTTCAAAAACTAATTTCTCCCACACTATTCAACCGCTTTGAATGAAATTTATTGTGTATATGCACGACGCTTGCTCTGAGAGGAACATGCACGGCATTTACAAAAATTTTGAAAATAATTGTGCAGGTTGTGGTTACCATGGGAGCAATTGCGAGCTACGATCCATCGTATTGCACTTTCACAAATTTCC
>JAPYZI010001073.1:0-36641 GCA_030523105.1 Ophioninae sp. A BG-2022a | reverse complement strand
CTAAAAAAAACGCAAAGGGGTATGTATGGAAAAATTTGCAAAAATCGATGGTCCAACTTTGAAATTCTACCAAAAATCGAAAAATTATCGGATTTCAATTATTAAAAAAGCAATTTCAAGGGAAAATCATAATGAAGAGATTGAGCTCAGAGTGGAGTGCCAAATCCCAAAAGAAAAAAAGTTATCGATGATTTCGTGAAAAAATGTATTTTGCCAAAAAATCGAAAAAAATTTTTGATTTTTAATATTTTTTTTAACGGTCCATTTTGATGTAATTTTATCCCCTGAACACGAAACAACCATTAGTTTCCCCGAAAATCCAAAATTTCTATGTAAAAATCGTTAAAAACTTCTAAAAACACATTGAAAAATCGTCAAAATTCTTATAAATTCTTGTAAACACTAAAATTATATTTAATTATTTTGTTTATATTTAATTATTAATATATAATTCTATATTGAGCCATTTTCGTCAAGAATTTTGGAGAATAAAATTCCAGAAATTGAAAAAGAATCATTTTCGTCGCATTCCAATTTTGCAAACATGAATAATCGTTGATTATTCGCAAACGCGAGGATTCCTATACGATCGCTCGAGAAATCGTACGGCCTCCATTTTTCGCGAAATCTTTTTCGCGCTAACGGTGAATCGTGATTGGATCGCCGATTGCAAATCGATCGGCGACAATGGTGTCAGTGAGGCGTCACGGTGATGCAAAATTTTCGATCCATCATTCTTAACGTGAATCGCAATAAGCCAACCCCTTAACCGACTGTGCTTCTTTTGTCAACTCCTTTCCCCGTTCGAACAAACAACGTGTTGAAAATTCGCGATAATATTTAACAGCCGTGTCTATTTAATTATTTATTTCGCGGGGTTTGCGCAACAGCCGTGCACCGCGAGCGCAAATACGTAAGTTTAATTGAAGCTTGCGAAGCGCGTTTCGCACGACATCTTGAGGTGTTTGCGCAATTTGGAGCAACGGAAATAATTGTATCGCACGCGCGTGACGCGTGACCCTGACGAACCGTGTTATTACACGCGGACACCGAATCGTCGCATTTTCTTTTTTCCATTCATGTGTATTAGGGTGATTTGAAAAATCGCAATTTTTTCATTGTCATCTAAATATCTGTTTTATAAATGACCATTTATAAATTTGAGCTGTAAATCGCTAAATGAAAATCCGAAAAAAAATTGCGTGATTTTTGAAACGTCGGAACTGCCAAACGAAGAAAATCGTTCGTAAATTTTCATTGATAAAATTGATCGGAAAATCGAGGAATGATAAAATTGTTCGAAATGTCGAAAAAATGATAAAATCGAAATGGAAAGATCGTTGATAAATTTTGGATGATTTGACTTTGTTCTCGGGACAGAAGATCGAGGGTGGAACAGCAGGAGCAATCGTCGAGGAGACGAGGAGGAATCACGGGAGGGAGGAAAAGTCCCGTCGAGAACTCGATTCAAGGACGTAGATGCGCGAGATGCGGCGGAGCCTTCGGTAGATTTTACAACACCGGGGCCTCCTGTCCGCGTTGCAGGCACAGAGTGTGCCGGCAGTGCCGTGAGTTCAGGGGGTCCAACGGGGCAAACAACAAGGGGGAACAACAAGGGGCCGACTGGCTGTGTGCAGTTTGCCACAAGATCGCGTGAGTACGGCTGGCTCTTCTATGTTGCGATAAAGAACATTGCGACTGCCGAGGGAGAACCAACAGAGAAAGAGAGAGAGAGAGAGAAAAGCGAGTCTCGGATATACTCGCGAACATTTTACGAGTACTCGAGGTAGGCGTTCAAGAGAACACTCGCTCATACGTGAAATCACTTCGAAACACTCGCCTCAACATCCGAGTATCGGAGAACGTCCGATCTCTATTTACAATTACGAAAGAATCGTTGTTATCATCGAATTATTGATATCCGTCGAAAAAAACTTTTTCCCTCCGACGAAAAAGCTTCGAAACGCCACGTTAAAAAACGTTAATAAATACAAAAGCTCAAGCTGATTGATAAAACATTATTGACTCCGAAAAAAAAAACGTGAATTATTAGCGAAACTCGCCAGCAATAGTTTCCAAACAAAAGTGACCTCGAAAGTGAATTTCAAACTTAAATGATTCCGAGATGTACCATAGTCACGACGTTCCTTCAAGTCCAATGATTCCCTCTTCTTTCCTCGGTTTTTCGATTCATTTTCTTCCATCGTAGTTAGCGTGTTCTCAAAATTACGGCGAATCTCCAATTTGTGATACGTGATAACGCGAGCAGTGATCAATCGATAAAAAAGTTATTTCTTCAATTGAAAAAGAATTTCTTCACTTCCGGGATGCACGTCGCAGCACAACACGAACTCGTGATTTCTGTGCGGTCTTCAAAGATATCTTCTGTAAATCGAGTTTTCAAAATGATAAATATTTTCGTATAGGGAAATATCGAGTAGTAAAAATCAACAGGGGAAGTTAAAAGAAAATGATTTTTGTTGGATAAGAACAATAAACGCTTCAATACGTTCCTGAAGGTTTTCTCGATTTGTTTTCGGTTCGCCACGTGAACTTTTATCGTCGCAGGTTGATAGTTTTCGTGACACGCGGATTCACCGAAAAATCGATTGATTTCAATACGGACATTTGAAGCAGTTACTTATCAGCGTGTCACTGACATAGCACCGTTTGGCATTTTAGAGAATTCCGCTCGGCAACCGGAGATTGGATATACGAAGCGGCCACGTTCACCAACCCCCGTCTCGTCATTACAAAGAAAAATTCTCCCGTTGATATCATCAAGCGAAGCATCCGTCGAGCTTGGACAATAAGCGGTGAGAAGAAATTGAGAAATCGAATATCGAAAACGAAAAACACATCTTTCAACTTGGAAAAAACGAAATCAACGTTTCTTCGTTTTTCGTTTCATCAGGCCCACCCGCACGCTGGTCAATTACGAGAAAATCACCGGCCTTTCGAATCTACAGGAGTTTGCCGGTACGCGAAAAAATTTACGAGCGAACAGTCGGCGAGGACGAAATCGATCAATCGACGTTTCCGGAATTGGCGCGGTCCCGCGACACCCCTACGGCAAAAGGTAAGCAAAGCTGATCCTAAAATCAACGCCGATCGTTCCCCGATTGTGTAGATCTTCTACATAATCAGGACAGAATTTAGTCGAAGAAACAATCCTGCTACCTACATTTTGTCAACCCTTCCTAAACCAAATTAACGAAAGTCGATAACACAGAGATTAATAATATAATAATTTTTTTGTTTTACTTAACGTTTTTCTGCCCTTAAGCTTTGCCGCCGACCAACCAGGACGAAGATTCCCATCCGGCGTTTCATCGAAGTCGCAGCGTTGAGAAATCCATTGAAACGCCTAAAGTTAGGCGGCAACCGGACGACTCTACCGACGAGCGTGCAGTGAACTCGCTGGACCTGAAAGTCACCAGAATCGTCAAATCCGACAATTCAACGAATACCGAATCCGCCGAACAAAAGCCAGAAACGTCCCAACTCGACGAACTGATAATTCCCGACTCGTCGAAACGACGAAAGAACGAACGCGACGTGATCAATGCACGAGGAAGAATCGAAGTGTCGGATAATTGCGTCGTGCATGAAATTCCCCAACAGCAAACGCGCGTCTCTCTCATCAAACCGCCAAGAATAATCTCCAAGTTCGGTTCCAACGAGAGCAAACAAACGCCCAAGCATGGAGACAGAAAATCGAGCATACCGATATTTCGTAGGAATTCCCGTGAGTTCGAGGATATCGGGAGCCCACAAGAAACCGCGAAACGATCCCTGATACCGCAGAGGTAACTTTTGTTTTATCCTTTTTTACGTTGTATCCAATAAAAGAACAGGATTTTCAGATAGTCTAATAGTAGACGATAGGATTCTCGTACGACAAGTTAGAAGCTCAGAGAATTCTTGGATTGAAAGACATATCATAAATCTATTTGGGTGGACTTGTACGTGTTTCAGAAGTTTAGGAAGCAATGTTGTTCAACGTGGGGACGCTGAACCCTTAAATCTTCAATTGTCCTCTAAACTTCACTGAATGTTCATTGTAATTCCAACAGCACTATAAGAATGGTTCGAGCCTTTCGTTCACAGATATAAGGAGTTTTTATAGAATGCTTTCGCTAAAACGAAAAAGTTAACGAATCCTTTTTAGGCCCTAAGAGATGTAACAAATTGAAAATTTCCTGCATCAATTATGGAGACTTCAAATTACAATTTACATGATATTTTACATGATTTATATATGATAATTCAGATTATCATACAGTCAGACTGTAAAGTATGACTTGAAGTTAAAAAAATCAATTTATCAATGTTCGCCACAAGCTTTAATGAGGTTAGGTTACTGAATTAATTCTTTATCTCCCATTGTAAAGATCACATGGGGTTTTTATGGCAAGTTTTCTTAAACAGTTAACAAAAATATAACGCATTGAAGTTTTTGTTCTAGAATATTCGAATATTCGATGTGCTTGGTCCCTTGTCAGAACAAGGGACCAGGCACATCCGAATATTCTATCAAAAATGGCAGTGATACACTTGTAGAAGAAGATACACTAGTTTCGTTCTTCTTTTTCTGAATATCCGAATACACGAAATGTGTGCCGAGTAAAATATTTTTCAAACATTTTATCAGCTTGCGAAAAGTCAAACTTACCATGGCTTCGCGACCCATGAATTCCAGCGGCATTGAATTGTGAAGCGTTGCTTGGAATAGTCAGTCAGCCCAAAAATATCGATAATCGGCAAGGCACTTGAATTGGCCGTCACAGCTACTCGTGCCAGTAGTTTTCAAACTTTTTAAAGTTTTTAGGATGCATTCGTATTGCAACACCGTCAAACGTTATACTTATTTACGGTCGACCGTCAGATCCTATAACTTGTAATTTTATAACGTAATATCGTTACGTAACAACCGGCAGTAGCGCGGTGGCGTCACGAACTAAGATTTTAATTCACCTCACCATAAAAAAGTTATTCTACAATAAAAATTGAACTTTTTTTCAACAATCTAATTTTTATCATAGATATCGAGGAAGCAGTGACGATCTCCGTCGAAGCCGCGAAGATATAAGCCTACCGAGTCAAATACCTAAATTGTTCTCTCCCCGTGGCAATAAGGATACGGAAAAGCTGAAGCGCCAGGACAGTCGCGACGACGTGCGCGCGCAGTGGAAGACAAATCGCCGCGAAGCAACGAAGCCGGAGGAAAATCGTGCAACGTATTTTTCGTATTCGCGAGAGGAACAAAAAACAGGTATAAGGACGTTTCGTCGCGACAGCCGCGAGGACGTAGGCAGAGAAACGTCGAGCTTGCCGAGTTTGTGCGTCGTTAGAGCGCGGCAGACTGCCGTGTGCAAGGACGAGAGACGCGACAAAAGCGAGGTGATTCGTGTGGGTGATACGATAACGAGATCGAAGTCGTGTCCGAGCGAACAGGACAAGACGAGAACGTCGTTCGCTCAGGAGAGCGCGAACTATTCTGAGACTCGAGATTGCAAAGGCGATTCCGCCCAAAGGGAGAATCTCGTCATCGACGACGACGAGGCTCCGAGGGACGATCGTGCAATCGTTCAGAGCTCGACAATGGCGAATGAGAAGACGACAATCGACAAACGTCTCGATGTTTCCGAAACGAAAACGATCTACAGTGATGACGAAAACATCGAAAACTGTAGAAGAGGTACGACGCTCGGAGATGAAAAGGATACGAGAAATGAGCAAAGGTGTGCAAAGTTTATCCAAATATTAAATTACCCGTTATTACGCAATCGCGAACTTTTGTCTGGTACCATACGTCGGTAAACATAGACATGACCCGCCATTTTTCACTCCTAATGCACTGGAAAAAAATCATGCTCGTGTACGAAACATCCATTTTGAGGAACAAACCATAAAATCATAGAAATTTAGTTTTTTCGTTTTTTTTTTTTTTTTCTTATTTTGTGGAACCTTTCTAACCAAAACTATTTTGGCCCAGATGAGAAATACCAAGGTTTACAGACGAAGTATCAACTAAGTAATATTAACCGCGATCGTTCATTGGAAATTTCACCGCGCAGTAACCAAAGTAAATAACTTAATTTACGTCTAAATTAAACATCTTGTTTCATTGAACTCAATAATTGAATTCAATAATTAACATTTCGTATTATATCTTAAAAATTGCATCGTTAAGTAATTTATTATCTTTGTTAAGAGAAATACCGTTTTCTGTCCAGCTCTGGAAATGAGGAAATCGCGGATCGTGAAATCAACAATGATTTTGTCGAGCCAATCATCAAGATCAGTAGAGAAGCAATCGCCGATGTGGCAAATTCAAGCGAAACGGATTTCACCAGTGGGTCAGATAGAAAGTCGAACAGCGAGTCGTTTCATACAAGGAGGGTTGACGACGCGCAAGTGGTGCGTCGAAAATTCTCGAAGGAAGAATTCTCCAACCCTGACGACACGGACGAAACACCTAACAGACGTTCCTCTAGCGTACGTTTGGCTTTTTTCCTTTACTGCATTCATTGTCATTATTGCATTTTTCGTGCAAAGTTAAACCGTCTTTTCCTACGATTCCAGCATCTCTCGCCCGAAGCCAGTCCTTTGAGCACGAGATCGTCACGTTATAGTCCTCGCGAAAGCGAGAGCGAACCTACACCTGCCCTTCCAAGAAAAATTGGCAGTGGGGACTCGTGCTCGGCTTCGCAGAGAATAAGAGACGCGATAACGAGAACGCGCCGAGAATCCAACAGCAGCGCGCGATACGAGAGCAGCGGTAGCGAGAGCGTTAGGTAGTTTCCGTTTTTTCAATGTTTTCCTTTTTTCAACTTTTGGTTTCCATTATTTTCCAAAGTCAAATTTGTTTTTGAGGGTATTATCACTTTCACAATATTGTATCTTTATAAAAAATGCACAGATTGAGCGAGTCGGGGCTTCACAGTTATGCGGATCTCGCGAGAAGAGTCAAGTTGTTCGGGAGCGGTGGAAGCGGCCCGGGTCCGTTATTGGGAAACGACGAGCCGATTCAACGCGACAGCGCCACCAGCGCTGGAGAGGACGAACCGCACGACGACTGTCATTCCCGGGGGCCCGTTTCCTCCCAGGGACGAACAATGTTGCGCCGTCGTCGGCAGTTCGACGCACAGGGTGAGCGAATTTGAACCAAAAAAAAATGTATATATATGTAACAATAAGGTTATGCTAATCGGGAGAAAGTCCTCAAACCTAGAAAACTAGGAAAACATCGACTATCGAATGTCCAAAAAATTGGGCATTTCGATGGCACGATCTCTTGATAGAAAAAACCATTCGTGGATGAGGCTTCGGCTGATACGCAAGTTTTGTATCAAGCCATGTGGGCTCTCATAGTTAACGATAAACCGCATTGATTATCGAAGCCTTAGAATTGAGGCTGCCAGAACAGGCTTTCCTCTAACACTCTCAACGTACGTCCATCCAGTACGTGAAATTCAGCCCTGACGTTCACACACCGTCTTCGTTAATATCATACGAGAAACGAGGATAAAAACTCCCGAAAATCCAGCGGACCATCCCTAAACCTGGGAAGCAAAAAAGAAGTTTGGAAAAAACATTAGAAGCGTATTGGGCTTATCAAGACGAGAAGCGGGAGAACATTAACTTTCAAATAATCAAGCGGATTCATGGAAACGTCGACTTCGTAACGACTGCGCAGTTTGAACCAGAAACACTTCGCTGTCGATCGTTGCAATTTTACTGATCCAACGTTACTTGACTTTGCAAACTTCCGCCCTATTCCACGCAGAGGAAAAGCTAAGATAAAGTACGTGTGGAATATTTGTGCGAAGGTTTCACAGGAATAGCAAGGAAATTGAGGAAAAATGAATTTCACGAGGTGCCTTCAAATTTTCTTAACGGCCGTGGTATCAACTTATTTTCTCATATTCTACGCGGCAGCTTGTGTCGTTCTCTATTTACTGTGGGCAGGTAACCACTGACGGACTCCCGAGTACAAAATGTACGGAAAGTATTTTTGCATTCGCATGATTATACATGTATATATATATACACACATATATATGTTTTTCTACGTAACGAGATTGTTTCGTGCCACGATAACGAGCGCTGATAATGCCGTGAGGAAATCCGTATCGTCGTGAATACAGGAGTCCGTCACCATCCACGTGTGAATATTGTGTACGCGTGCCAGCGATAGATATTCTTTAAATTTTTTCTGTTGCCCAGTGAACGAAACCGGCGCTAAAACTCATCCGGAAAATGTGGCAACGTTGGAGAAAGGAGATATATTCCTGCGAACGAGTGTTGAAAGCGAAATAAATAACGGAAATTGATCGCGAAGCGAAAGGGAAAACGAAAACGATCGAGACAAAGAAAGGAAGAGGAAGAGATAGAATGGGGGAAGAAAATAGTCGACGATCTTTCGATTGTGAATAAATATCAGTACAATCGACTCAAACAAACCCAAACAAACTCTGGGTGAACAACGAAGCTTTTTTCCTTCCATTTCGAAGACATTGAAGGAAGAGAGTCAGAGAGAGAGAGAGAAAGGAAGATCGCTGCGGCAAGTCGAAACGAAGCGTTACCGGAGCTGGGTCGAAGAACAGCCAGAATCGTAGGTAGAGTAACAGTGTACGCGTTTCTGTGCCCGTATGCGTGTAACAACAAACGTCCACCGTTGTACATGGCGCGAGGACGAGTTACGAGAGAACGCCTATATAACGGGTGTATCGTTGATCGGAGTAGCCAATTCAGCGCGATAAACGCGATATCCACGAACGTCATCGTTCAATGACAATTCAAGAGCAAAAATCACGTTCCGCAACCATTGGACCTTGACGCCCCGATACAGGACCGTTCGAACGTTTGTCGGATGATATTGCGGGGTTATGCGGGTCGGTGAGAAAATCACAAGGTTTTCGAAGCGTTTTTGGATTTTTCGCGACCCTAAGCTCTGACGGATCCAGTGCTCAATGAGGATATGAGTACGTTTTTGTTTTTGAATTTTATTCGATTTTAGATCGAATTTTTTATTATTCATATCGAATATTATATCGAAATTTATTTGATTTTATTTCGATTTATATCTCGTATGCAGCTTTCGTGAAAACGAATACTTGAAATCACAATCCATCACGGTTTAATCGTACGTTCGGCCGTTTATATCTCTCGCTGACATCTCCACTGCGGTCATTGACAATTAAATATCAACTCTCGAGAGTGAGAGAAATATCAGCTCTCCGTGAGAAACTCTGTCCGATTGTTTAAACCACGAGGATCGAAGATGAAACACTCGTGGAAACTTCGGAATCGAACTCTCATTAGAAACACGGTCTTTAAGGTGACCCATATTTTCCGAAGTGAACATTACCTTACGTAATAAACCGAATGATGAGATATACCGTGTATCTCTTAATTTTTGAAGATTCGTTTGTCGAATGTCTCGTAATTGAATTTTGATTTTATTAACCTCACTTATTTCGTGTTTATTCAGTTGTTTTCTTTTTTCCATTCGCAAATCGGAGACTATAGAAAACAATCGTTTTACTCGAAGTTTCGAAAGTTGAATCGACACGAGTTCGTGTCGTCATGGAAGAACGATATTTTAGATGAAGTTTTATACTTCGAGCTAAATTGGGTGTTGCATAAAAAGAAATGTTGCGTCACTTAATGTTGGGTTGGGTCTCTAATATACATATAACACATATATACATGTGTATATTAAGATGACAAGACATTATTTTTTTTTAAACGCGATATTCCCGAATTATGTTCGAAGTACTAAAAAGAAAAGTATTTCAAATGGACAATCAAGAGATCTCGAAATCTCGAGGATTCTCGGACCACCTTGTACCCTCGACAATTAAACAACGTATTTCCTATATAATTAATCTTTGTTTCCATGATTAGCGCGCGTAGACCGTTCTAATTGCGCGACAGATTCTCCAGGCTCGTTAACTCGAGTCATTCTTGACTCTCAGTATTTTAAGCTTTTTGGAGCGTAACAGACACACACACACACACACACACACACATGTGCCTCGACGTTCAACACCCCTCGCCTCTTTCCTTCCTTCGTAGATTTACAGCCATACAAGAAGTTTTTGCAAAAC
The DNA here is from genome assembly GCA_030523105.1 of Ophioninae sp. A BG-2022a. Lineage (NCBI taxonomy): Eukaryota > Metazoa > Arthropoda > Insecta > Hymenoptera > Ichneumonidae > Ophioninae sp. A BG-2022a. Next base: position 26,523 of record JAPYZI010001073.1, on the reverse strand, counting down.
GTTCTTCGCAAGTTCGATCCTCGCCAATTTCCGGATCCGTGATATTGGCTAATTTTCCATCGATTTTCATTCCGAAAATGCGTTTGTTCTCTTTCTTTCTCTCTCTCTCCCGATCTCTACTTTTCTGTATTTACAGTTTTGTTTTCGTGCGCAAACACCGATGGGAGAAGCTCTTTTTCGACGAGGATTCTTGACGCGAAAGCTTCTCGTCGGGTCTGATCATCATTGGCCCGCTCCCGAGCTTCTCCGGTGCAGACGAAAAGACTGAAAAAAAAAAATTAAGAAATAAAGAAGAGAAAAAAAAGGATGGTGCGTCAGAAACGCGACCACCTGTTTCATCGAGAACGCCGCGTCGCAGTCCTCGCGGTAGCGGAGGTCCCCGGCGTTGTAACGCGATACGCTCCGTTTGGCCACGAGTCACCCCGTATGTCTGGGATGCAGCAGTATTGTATACGACCACGGGAGAGGAGGAACTACGAGTACCTCATTGCCTGTGTGTATATTAGTGTTCCGGCCATTCTCGTACCTGCTGTCGAGCCCTGCCCCCCCCCCCCCCGGCCCCTCTCTCTTTCTCTCTTCTCTGAGTATTTCTCTCTCTCTCTCTCTCTCTCTCTCTTTCTCTTCTTTTTTTTCGCTCGGTAAGTTCCCAGGTGCGCCTCCGCATCGTGACTCGCGCTCGGTTCAGTTAAGCCGCGATAGCCCACGCGAATCGGCCGTTCGCGGTGGCCAGTCTGCGTCCTGGAGACCTCCCTATCCCCGCTTCTTCTCAGGACAAACACATCCTGGCTGACCCGACTGATTCGCAAACATTGACTTTTCCAGCATCTCTTTCCTACTTGCCTTTCGATATCCGATCGATTAACGAATGATTGGTGGACGCGGAATAATATTTCACGATCCTTTGGCCAATGTATATCCATGTTTTGTGAAAAACAATTTTTAGTGCGTTTGTATGTGTATGGAAAGTGCAAGTGTCATCAAAAAAGCTTTTTCATCGACGATCTTTGTTTCTTCTTTTTTATGGATTGACGAGAAGAAAAAACGTGGTTTAAGAGTGGAATATTCGAGTGCCCGGTACGACCGTTTCGTGTCTCCAGAAGACTGACCAACGAAGTCGTTAAGCATCGCCGTTTCCACGGCAACTCCGCTTTCAATGTGGCCATCGTCGCACCTCTGGATTACTTTATTACACTTCGCCACTGAGATACGGGGAAAACGGAAAATTGATGTTTCGTCGTAATTGAAGCCTCGCGTTTTCCGCGGGAAAAGAGATCGTTGCCTTTGGTCAAACGTTTATCGCCGGAGATCCTGCGGTTTCTTCGGTGACGGAATTTCAGTTTTCGCGACGATTCGTCGATTCCCTACTGCGATAGCATTCGTCTTTTTTTCTTAGACTTGGAAAGTGCTCGCACTCGATAACACGAAGCGGAAACGATATTCGTTCGGATTAGTCTGATAAAACATCTTTGTAAACAGTGCTTCGTTTCAACCCGGTATGCAAAATTCCAACGACGGATCGAACTCGTTCGTTTTAGAAATTAAAATTGCCTCACCTTTTGTTTTGACGATGATTCGGGAAGGGAAAATGTATATTACGAAATCGATCTTTCGCTTTAATTCTATAACAACAAAATTCAATCAAGCATTAAAGCTAAAATAATGAGAATGTTAATACCAATGTTAATAATATTGAGGAAACGACGAAGAAGAACTTATGAAACAAATCTGGAATGAATTTTTAATTAAAAATTGAAGTTTTAAAAAAATAATATTTCATTGCAACTCTTTGGCTTCTGATTTTATTTTTGACTATAATGTCGAAACGAAAAGAAACATAAATATCAGCGTTCGAAAAATTGAACCACTCTTTGCACTGTTTCTCAAGGTGGATTATAATGATGGAAAAAATGTCGTTGAAACTGACAAGTAAATCTTGAGAGTCCTGTAAAAATAATGGGTCTCGCGTAACCTCGGTTGGCCGTGTCGTTGACCAGCATAATTAATTAGCGTAAAAATTCTGGGCGCACACCCTTGTCTACAGCGTGACCGCGACGGAGCCTCGTTTCTTTTCTCGGCGTACATTGCTTTCCTACTGTTTCACATTTTTTCCCTTTTTTTTCCTCTCGATTCTCGTACGCACGATATACCAAGCGTTGCTCACGCGATAAATGTAATCACGGTGTGCGTGCCTCGGTGTTTCGTATATTCGCAACGAGGCTGAATCGAGCAGTAACTCAACGAAAATGCCTCCGTCGTAGTTTCCTACTCAAACTCAAGATTATCAATTAAACGAGACTCAGCTTCAACGTAGTAATCAAAACTCGGAATTGTTAAAGCTTCAAAAATCATTACGTTGATTCATCTTTGAATAAAAGTATCATTAATGGAGGATAAGCGTATGCGAACGCACGTTTGTAATAATGTTTTACTAGCGAGAATATTTAATTAAGGCTTATCGCGGTAGCTATCTTGATTCATTAAACTTTCAGTGCCTAGCGTAACGAATCCGTAATAACCCTTGCTAACGTTACTGAAATCATTCTGCAAACGACCCTCGGGTGCAGCGCGAAGAACTTTTTTTTTCCTCTGGTGAAATGATTATTATTTTTTTTCTTTCAAATTTCGATTCCACCGGTGAACTTGAGGTCGTACTAGCGGATTGATTAGTCAACAGTATATGTGGAATTTTTTAAGTCTGAAAATAGAAAAATAATAATATTCATCCTAAGAATTTTCGCAGACGTAATTCTGAATTCCTATATCACAGGATACAAAAAAAAGAAAACAATTTTCTCTTTAAACGAGGAAATTCAAGAAATTGCTACCTTAAGAAAGAATGTTAAACTATATGTTTTTACGAAATCACTATCGATTGTGACAATCTGTAAATAACGTGGATTTTCTTATTTTTCTGTCGTTCCAAAAGGTTCAAGAAGACGAGGAAGATCGCACGCGCGAGCTTGTTGCGGCGAAGATTTGCAAAGTCTTCAAGCTCTTCACGTTCTAGGCCGGAGTGATGGACGCCAATCGAGTCCCACGCAAGCTCAAGAACCCACGAATCCGGACTACCGGCGACTCGTATTCATAAGCTCGGACTCTTCGTCCGGACGTGAGGAAGACGACGCCGATAGCAGCTGCTCGGGTTCATCCTACCTCAACGGATTGCCGAGAAACAATCACGCTCAGAGTCTCGAGGATTGCGATTGGGATTACTTCGAGAGCGGTACTCTGCCATTGCCTGGTGGCATCGCTGATTCCTCCCTCAACGTCGACAACGCTCTCACCCGAGACTGGAGCTGTTGTCCCGGTCGTGGATCAGCCGCTTGTTTGGTTAGCTACAGATCATTACGTAGAATCCATATTTCACTCGAATTTTTTACTCTCACGTTTCCCGTTTCAAATTAATCTTAAATTTATTATTCAATTTAATCTTTAATTTATTATCTTCAATTTATAATTGTTCAAACGTTTGCAAAACCATTATAGCGCAATTGTTCGTTAGCTATCAGCCTTGATAATTATTTATTCCATTTCAACGAGAAATTCCATCTGTGGTAGAAAAAATCGTTGATAAATTTGAATAACAATTGTTTCTTAACTATCAGTTACGAGATAACAGTTTACTTCAATTTTCCCGATGAAAAAGGTACACTCAGGTCCGCTATATTTATAGATTTAAACAATAGTAAAATTTGTTTTTTTTTCTGTCGTTTTCTATGCGTCAGTGCGAATAGATTTTCAAGAAACTGCACGCTTGCGATACCAGAAAATACAGAGCCACGACCACGATCGATATGTTTCCTTCGCGAGGTATTTATCGTTGGGCTTGATCGTAAAACTTGTCGAGATGCAATCGGTGACACTACGCTGATAACGATTCACGATTGTTATCGCTGAATAAGCCAATTTTCCTCGTCGATCGAATCTGTCGATGACTCAGTGATATCCCGCGTTTCCAGTGTTAAGGAAAACACTAATTTGGTGGCTGTTGATCAAGCCAGCGAATTGGTGCGGAATAAAAAATCATTCTATTCACGGAAAAACCGTTGTTCCGCCCAGTGAATACCGTTTTAACGAATATGCCGCCATTTTATTAATTTTTTTCTGTAACCTTCGTTTATTGATTTTTTTTTCAGGCTTGCGGTGGTTCACCCGGAGCTAACGTGCTTCCAGTTCCTGTCCCGATACCCGTACCGGTGCCTTATCCGGTTCCCGTGCCAGCATCATTGTGGACCGGTGATTTCGCCGCGGCGGCGTCTTCAATGATAACACGTGGGGCGACGCCCGAGGGAACGCTCCGTTTGCGCGGTGATCCATCGGCGCCTTGGTTCTCCTGGCATCCGCGGTTCAATCAGCCGTTGAACGGTGCGAGAGTCGATCCGAAAAGCACGGTTGGTGCTTTCGACCCTCGCGCCTTTGTTTTCAAACCGGAAGAAATAGCGCCGAAAATTTACAGTCCTACGAGCGCTGAGGAAGCTCTTTCCTCGACGATCGATCAGCCCGCTGAGAACGGGGTCGAGAATTTGTCAAATCGATGTTCGGAGGATCATCAAAATGTCAAACAACCGTCCACCGAGGTGAAGATTCCCGAAGCGACGAGGAGTACCGAGGCTCCGATTGAAACGTCTTCCGAGAGTTTGCCGGTGGATATTTCGGTCGCACAGTCGGAAATCGTAATACCGGAAGTTATCGGAACACCGGCTAATATTCCCGAGCGCATAAACGATACCGATCGAAAAATATTGCCGGGCGAGGAATCGAACGACGAGACCGAAGACAGCTCCGCGGAATCTTCCTCCGGTCGTGAAAACAACGACGAGGACGAGGAACGAAGCATGTACCATCATTCGCGAGAAAATTCGGCAAGCTCTTCCGGCAGATCTTCGGCCGACAGTAGCGACCTCGAAGACTCCGCGTCGCATCGCTTTTCCCGAGTATTCGTCGTTAACGACGATTCTTTAACGAGCGACAACGAGATCGACGATAACGATGACTCGGACTCGCCACGAGAAACTCTCGTTAAACTCAAGAGGGTGACTTCCCTCGCCGAGGTCGAACCGGTCGTTCTAAGACGCGTTCGACTCCTCGACGAGGATATGATGCTCCAACGGGAACCTGGAAATCCCGAGAACCCTTGCGATCGAAACGTCGAAAGGCGAGCGAACAAGATACAACGAAACGTCGATCTCTACCCCGATCGCGAGGCGAACGAAATTTATCTCGCTAGCTCAACCGATTTCTCCGAAAATCAGATACAGCTGAAATCCATTAAGAATCTCAACCCGGACGACTGTGATTTCTCTTCGGTCTACAAACAAGACGATACGAATAAAGTTTCCACCAACAACGAACGGATTTCCGACGAGTTCGTCGAAGCGAAAAGTTGGGATTCCGTGATAACCCCGGACTCCCTAGAAGTCGTCGAAAATTCCCGCTCAACGTATCACGAGAGCGAATCTTTCAAGAGTGAGGAAACTTCGAATTTCGAGATCACGAGAGAACGATCGGCGACCGATAACAGCGAGAATTCGTCGAGAGGCGAAGCTGCTTTATCGGTAGAAAGCGCGGCGGAAGAACCCGAGAAAATCGATACTACCGTCCTCCCCATTGGGAAAACGCTCAAATCCCAAAATAGCTCGTCCACGACCGATACCAGTGAAACGAATACGACCGGTAGCGAGATAAGCAGCGACGAGTTGCACGAGTACGAAGTATCACCCCGGAAAAATGATTTCATTCGGATACCCGTGTTATCGCGATCACCGATTCAAGTCACGAATTTTGCCGATAAAAAAGCCATCCCAGGTAAAATTCCGGTTTTACCAATGGCCCGTAAAAACTTGCGGGTCGAATCGGAGTCGCTGATCGTCGAGGAAGCACCACCGTTGCACGTATCAACCCCGAAGAAGGAATCTTCCTCACCCGCGGTGCCACCACGACCCCATCGAGTCTCGGAAGGGTCGAAAACAACGGAAAGCTCTCGCGCCGACGAAAAATCGATTTGCCGGGAAGCGGCGAGTCAGCAGGTTGCTGTTCATTCGGGCGAGCCGGATGCACGTGCGCCGACTCGAAACGTCGGTGACATAATATCAAGCAAGATCGAGGAAATTTTCAAAAAGTCGAGCTCGCGTAACGAGGATGAGTCGATCGAGTCGGTTGGTGGCTCGTCGCGTGACGAAAGAAACGGCGCCGCGGTGAGAGGCGAGAAACTCGAGGTGTCTCAGGTGGGAGGTGTCAGCGAGGTCGTCGGCAGTGAACGCGGTGGAGGTGGTAGGAACGAGTTGCCGAGCGAGGAGAGGGGAAAGGCTGGAGCGAGATTTCGCTCAGTCGAGCGACGCACGCCCACACGAAAGGAGAATGGCGGCTGCTTTTCACCTACGTCCGCAACGACGAGGGATCAACAACAACAACAGCAGCAGCAGCAGCAGCAACAACAATTGCGACAATCGAGAACACCAGCGTCAAACTTTCCGTCGAGCAACAACAGCAACAAATACAGGAGCCTCGTGATGATTACCCAAGGGGCTTATCAGCCCGTGAGCGTAGTCACATCGGATACAACGACGTTGTTGCAGCCGGATGAGAACGAGGCACGCACGAGTCAAGGATTGGCGGGTTACTTTCATCTCGCTTTGGAGTCGGTCAACGAGACGAGTCCGCGCAACGGTCAACCACCGAGAAGACCCCTCACCGTTAAACGTTCAGTGATCACGGAACGTGACGTCGATAATCGCACGAGTGTCGAAAATCCAAGTGAAAACGACGATGCGCCAAAGAACTTTTCCAAAAGTCTATCAAACGAATCGTACGAGCAAACGAGTCCGACGAGAGTCAACGGTGATCGCACCATCGTACAGAACGATCAACGCATCGCGTCGCCCCGTACGAAATTTCCGAATTCCACGTCGCAGAACGACGAGAGCTTGTCGAATTCGGGCCTCGTTATACTCGAGGAGGGCCTCGCCGATGATGATTCCTGGGTCGAGGAAGTCTCCCACGACGAGGACGAGCAGAGTGCGACGACCGCGACCGAGGAGAGCTCAGAGGACGAGGCGAACAATCTCGGCGATCGGGAGGAAGAGTTGCGAGGTTATCATCGTCAAGCTATCGACTTTACCCTACATACGATAGTCGAGGAATCCTGCGAGGAGAGCGAAGCCGAACCCAGCCTCGCCGCTAATTCTCCGAGGAAGAAACGACCCCCCTCCGCTTCGGAATTGGAAAAATATTTCTTCTTCGGTCTCGGGGGTGATAACAACGCCGCAGCGACGGGCTCTCGCGAAATCGACAGCCTCTCGGAGACCTCCTCGATCTACTCGGAAGGACTCGAGTCTCTCGGTCAGGACGAGCCTTCGACCAACAATAATCCCGATACCACCAACAACAAGGGTTCCAACGAATTTCTCAACTCCTCACGGCTGGAGAAGTACTTCCTCTCCGAGTTTCTCGGCTTCGATCAAGACAGGCGGGATTCCGATGGCTCGGTTGGTAGCGATTCCGAGGGTCGTCCGAGCCCCGAGGCTCAACGTCGGAAACGTCTGGTACGCGCGCGCGGTACCGGCAGATCGTCTCACAGTTCCTCCTTGGACAATCTCCTGGCTCTGGCTCAAGGCACCCAAAATTTGAGCTTACAGAATTCTCTTCAGGATTTGAGTCTCGCGCAAGATTCGCAAGAGACGCAATCGGAAGGTTCATCGACGGAGACGGACGGCGCCGAGGACGGTGGACAAACGCCAGCTTTTGGGACCGACGGACAATTCGACACGGTCAAGCGAAAGAAAAAGAAGCCGCGAAACGTCGGGACGCAAAGTCCACGGGTACCGGACGACCGGAACAAAACCCCGGAGCCGAGGGAAGCGTCAGCGGTTGGTGATGTTCAACCGATCGACAACGAGAACGAAACGACGAATTCGGACGAGGAGAGAGCGAAAACTCCGCAACCGGAGAGTTCCCTCCACTCGTCCTCGTCCTCGTCGTCGCAGAACGACGGGACTCGAGGATCACAAGCCAGCTCGACCGACACGAATTCCTCGAGGGGTAAACAAGCCTCTCGGGATTCGGGCTTCGTTGGCAGCTGCGACGATCTCCTCCAGCATCAGAAAGCACCGAGCACCGACGTCCAGTCCCACGACGCGAATTCCGACAAGGACGCTCATTCCCGTCCTGAAAGGCCTCACCGCAGCGGTGGCCACGAAGGCGAGAAGAGACGTGCAAAGTCCGAGATTCAACCGAGCAACCTTCAACCTCCTCCCAATGCGTCGCTCTCGAGGAAGGACAGTTTCAACAATTGGTCGAGCGACGAAGAAACCAATTTGATGATGTCGAAGATGCGACAGTTCTTCAAAACGATGGTGGCGAGCACGAATTCACCAGTGGCGGCGACTACAGCTGGAAACTCGAGTGGACCATCACCGGCTCCGAGTCCGAGACTCTCGAGCTACTCGAGGACCAAACTTTCGTCCCAAAATCGCACGAAACCACCGCAATTGGTTTACTTCGAGAACGAATTGACGAGGCTAATGAAAACGGTGCCGGGTATAAGGGACGAGCAAGTACGGGAGATCGTCGAGTATCTCAGCTCCGAGGATACCTGGTCGGATTCTTACGACAGCTCGGACTATACGAGCTCCGATCTCGAAGGCGCTGCGGGCGGTAGACGATCCGCTCTTCAAGAACAGATATCTCAGAGTTGTCAGCAGATAATCAATAAGTTCGACACGAATTTGGGCGAACAACCGGCGGTCGCTGCGATCGTGCCAACCGCAGCAGCGGCAGCGAACCCGAGAAATTCAACGATCCCCGAACGACCGAGGGAGCAAGAAATACCGAGCTCGGTAACGCCCCAACAACAACCCTGCCTCGGTCGCGACACCGCATTCGTTTATCAGAAACTCGTGCAGAGCTTCACGAAAATAGCCGGTGATGGACCGAGCTCGGAAGCTAACGCGACTCCACATAGCAGCCCGCCGCTCATCGCGAAAGTCATGCATCACATCGGCAGTCGTTTGGTCGCGCTTATGCACGAAGTTTCCGAAGGTGGATCAACGGTACAGCCGCATTCCACGTGGAGAAGATACTCGCAGCATCATCATCGCACGCCTTCGTCAGCATCGACCACCGAGGACGACGATTCCACCTCCGACTCGACCAATCCACCCTCGTCCGGTCATCTACCGAGATCCAAATCTCACGATCCTCTCCTCCTTATAAATGGACATCCCGCGATCACTGCTGGCCAGGAAGGAGAAGAACGCGAAGCTAGCGATTACGAGAGATTCTCGTGGCGGGGTAGCTTCGAATCCGCACTTATGGCTGCCGATTCACGAACCAAACTTAGCCTCTTGGCTTGCTCCGGTGACGTCAGCGCTAGCGCAAGCGCCAGTGCACTCGCCATGGCTGCCAAACGACGCAGCGCTGGTGATCTGTTGTTCAATCCTAAAAGCTTCTCCAGGGAACAACTCGACAGGGTTAGAAGCTGCGGTTCTATCGGAGGTGGAACTGGCGGGGTCAGCGGATCCGGTGGCTCTACCGAAGAAAAAATTTGGAGCAATCGTAGAAGGTCATCAGTTCCTGACGCTAATACTCGCGGTGAATCCGGTAAGGATCTGCGCTGAATTAGCCATTTTCTTCCATTCCGTTCCAAATTACTTCGCAATCACTGGAGACCCAAATATCTCGCGCTTACTGGAGACCTGCATTTTAAAAACTCGAACGAAAACTTATTAAATTTTAAACCGAACGATTTTCCGCTTGCATTCGAGAACATCAAAATTTGCCTTCGTTTGAATTCGCATTTTTAATACATTCACGAAAAAGAAGAATCTTAGATTAGATCCAACGACCTTGACATCTCGATGCTCCCGTTTACCGCTCTTTTCGACTTTCGGCTTATTTTCGTCTCTGATCTAGGTGCATCCGCCGGTGACGACGATACCGAGGACGAGCTCGAGTACGGCGGGGATTCGCGTGCAACGACACTGCCAAGAGGAATGCAATCAGCGACCGGGGCTTCCGCAGCGACGAATTCACTGCCACGATTACCAGCGTCGACGAGTTCGGCTGGTGGAATCACGTCGAACGTTAATTCGACCGCACCGATGCACAAGGCACACAGTGTTTACCACTTTTTGCCGCAGCACACGGGCGTCAAGTCGGCACGGTACAGACCTCCGGGTTTCGCCAGGAACAGCCTCGGCAATGCCGGTGGCAATAGCGGACCCAAACGAGCCGTTAGCGCTCCTGGCCTCCAAGTAACCGGAAGTCAAGCCGCCGGTGGAAAACGCGACAACTCCAGAGCTCGAAGGCAGCAGCAAACGATATCCCTTACACCCGGTGAGTCTTCTAATATTGACAAAATCCCATCTCGAAAAAACGGTTCGTACGTACGTGGAAATTTTTACTTTGATTTGGTCGGTTTTTGGGATTTAGAAATAGAATTCGTTTGCACTGTCGCTGAAACGAACGGAGAAAAATACATGCAGAGCTATTTGGGAGAAAGTTGTAAGAGAAATACACGATTATATAAAACAGGATGCTTTAATAATAACTGTTAAAGCGAAGAAGATGTCCCACGTGAGATTCAAGTAGAAATGAGCTGAAATATTTGAAAAGAGTTTTCTCAATGATGGTTAATTATTAACGTGAAATAAAAGAACGATCCGCTGCGTCCGTGAATTCTACAAAGCTTGATGATCGGCTTTTAAAAAAACTGGGCTTCGTCTATCAGAAAAGTAGGTCCGAAATTTTGTGAGAACGCACAAAGAACGCGTAAAATTATACATTTTTTTCTCAAAATCAAGCATCGAGCTTTTTACAATTGATAAACCAGAAGGTTTCTTTTATTTAACGCTGAAAATTCGTTTTATCGGGGACGGTAAGGATTTTTTAAATTGTGATCGGTTGATTCCATAAAATAATGGATTTATTCTTACTACAACTGATACAAGTCACAACAAAGTACGAACAGTTCCATCTGAGAGGATCGAGCACGAGACAGGTTGCGGTTCAACGCACGTACAAATTTATTCGTAACTCAACGAGATTACGAATGTGTACCGATGTGTATGTGTCCGACTCCTTTTTTCGATGTGAAACGACGAGCCAAAGTAGAAGTGTCGCCCGTTGTTCCACGCCTTCTACGATTACACCGACGCGCACTCACAAACTCAATTTCCTACACCCACACATCTGACTAACGTTGAGAAATCGAAGTATCGTTTTAAACCCAACCGCACCCGTTTTCGATTTATCCGGGCAATAAAGCGAGACGTCCAAAATTGGAAAACGGAGGACGATACGCCTCGGCATATCTGAACGGCAAAAAAATATTCCCAGTCGACAATTCGACTCGAATATACTTTTTTAATGTATTTACACCATTATGAAGCTCTTTCTATTCGAAGAAAAATCATAAGTAACGTCGTTCTTTTCGTCATTGTTTTCGTCGCTGTGAGAAAACGAGACAAAGCGAATGACGCACAATCCTTTGAAGAGTCGGATATGTTTTTTCTTTTTTACCGTGAAAATAATTATGAGATCATTGCCTGATAAGCCGTTTTGCTAGATTCTCTTCAGAGAGCACTCACCTGAATTTTGACAATTAAAGCAAAAAATAATTGTTCGATTTCATCAAAGCTAGTTTTTTGTCGAAACGAGTACATTGAGGCGCGTTTATATAAATGTTCATAAATATATATTCACCGAGAGTGACGTAATCGTGAATGTAAAACCGAAATTCCAAAAGGAAATTTTCTAAAAGCTGTTTGAAACTTAACGTACGTCCTTCAATTTTTTTTTTCAATTTTTACTTAATCAAACTGCCTTTAATAAAAATGTACATTGATTTGTTCGCCTTTTTATCACGTAAATAAAAAATAATTGAGTAAATAAAAATCGTAACTTTCGATATAAAAAATTCATTCAAAAAATATGATGCGAAATATCGGAGGGTCAAGTCGTTTTCTCAGTATTTTGGGGATCGTCTTTAAAAGTTGGGAGAAATTTTTGCGCTTGGTCCAAACATCTCGGTCCATCAAATTTTTCACGAACAAAAAAAAAGATGTTTACTCGGATGGGCCAATCTTATATTCATTGATGAACGATCGACTATCGCCAAACACATATTAATTCGATTTTACATTATTTTCAAACGATTGCTCATCGCTGCTAATAGTGAACGAACTTTTTTGTTTGTTTTTAATTCACGAAACACACGTGAACGACGCATTTCTCGTGCGTCGGGTTCTGCAACTATCGGGCGATAGTTCGCGGTATCGATACTCGTACATACACGTTTATACACATACATCAGCGAGTAGAAAGTTGAACGCAATTCTCATGAGGCATTGCACACGATTACGATGTTTTCAAGTAACTGACCAATAGGCCAAATCGCGCATAAACGGTATCGTGCCGAGCCGCGCCTTTTTCATTCTCGTAGATGATGATTTTAAATGATTTAAAAAAAAAATGATTTTTTCTGACCGTTCTTCGCAAAACTCCGTATAATAAAATCGTACGAAATAATATCGATCCGACCATGCGTTTGAGAAAGCAACAATGCCCAAAAAAAAAGAAGCTGAATTATCGAACGAGGCAGTGATCCGTGAAGTTCCTTCAATTTCGCGGCCCCTCGGGAAAAACTAATTTCGAGCGTTTTCGAAATGCGAAAAAATGTAAACACGTTTCAATATCGGATGGATTAAGCGGTGTTGATAAAACCTTCGTATCGGTTGATAAACCTCGATCTTTGCGATCCTCCGTAAAACGCTGACGGATGTCAGTTTCATCAGTGAGAAAACCATTGGCTTCCTGAATACTCTTTGTACCTTGCTCTCGGACATTCATCAAGTTTCAATGCACCGAGTAAGAGGGAACGTCACACGTACACGCATGGATCGTAATTTGCGAGTGTGGAATTACAACACCTAGCGTGTCACGACGTACGCGTTGGAGGATGCGATAATAACTCACGTAGAGCCTCGTCTCTTTCCCAGGATCATCCTTGTTGTTCCTCGTCAAAGTTTCCTCTTGATATTCAATGAATCATCGTTGGGAGCGCCCCGAGCCTGCGCACACAACACAGGACTCGTTGAAGTTTGCCCATCGTATGAAAAAAAATGAATCAATCATTTTTCATCGTCGACTTCTTTTATCGCTGATTTATTCTTCCCCCATCAAACGGTTTTTTACGTTCATCCAAAATCTTCGGCTTGAACAGCCAAATTAATGCCGGAACTCAGAAAAACTAGGAAAAGGCTTTCGAAAACTAGGAGAAACTATGAAATTCTCTAGACTTTCGAAAATCGCTAAAAAAAAAACTATGAAATTCGCTTTTTTGGGAAAATATTAAAAATTCGGAAACATGAAATTTTGAAGAATTGAAAACCTTTGGGAAAATGCGATTAGGAATGGCCTCGTGGATACTCCAGTCGGTTTACACCGGCAATGAGAACGAACGGTATGCGCGGAGGCGCAGAAGCGTGACCCGCCTCAGTTTCGGAATGCGTGCCAAAGACGCTTCAGCTGTTCTTTTTTTTTTTTTTTTTTTTTTTTTTTTGTTGCGGCAACAACAAACGGTTCTTTCATCCGTTTAGCCTCGTTGATGGAATCTTGAAAAATCACGTTCATTCAGTTGTTATTTATTTGTCGTTAAATAATTATGAATTATGAATGATTGAAATTCAAACGATAATAATGACGCTTTCTTGTTCCGAGAACTCTTGTTTATCCGAAAATGCGTCCGCTCGGATTAATAACGTAACGTAATGAGGTTACGTACCGTTCGTACCGTTCTTTAGTACCGACAGCAAATTCCGATTATTCGTAATCGAGATTGCCTGGGAATATTTTAATTTTCTCATTTAGCTAATATTATTCCAAGCCGGCTCCTTCTTAAACGCAATTTCAATTACAATGAAGCTTCATCGTTTTACGAACATCAATATCTTCATTCTCTATTATCTTCCCTAGGGAAAATCCCCATAGAAATCTAATTGAGCAGTCACGCCCAAATGGGAAAAAAAATAAGCAAATTTGAAAAATTATAATTACAAATTTTTCCGGTTTTTGTTCGTATGTTAAAACTTTAAAAAAATAATAAGATTTTGAAAATCTCGAAACGAGGCTTGATTTAATTACATTTATTTTTGTTCCAATTTTTTTTCATTCACGTTTATATTTATTTTTAAACGTAAATTTCCTGATTTTCTCCCGAGCAAAAAAAAAATTAACTCGGAAGTGCAACCTGATCGTAATTTTTTTGAAACGCTATTTATCATTTCTGAAATATAAATTATTGCAATTTCCACTGATACATCACTCAAATCGACTTTGATTTAGCGCAAGGTTTTTCAACGAGTTCTCTTTAGAAAGATGTTCGTTTATTAATATAAAACCAATTGAAACTTTCAATTCCACGATTTTATTCGGTTTAGAGACGTCGATGTTTCTTTTTTAAATAACGCAATTTGGTTTCCTCTGTAACTCGACGTTTTTATATAAATATTGTTTTTTTAAATACTCGAATAGTTTTACGTTCTCGCAATGTAGATACAATAACTCTGCCCAAGATAGTACGGCCTCGCTAGTACGAAGCAAGACAGCATAAAACCGTGGAAAAATTTCTCCGGTTTATTTAGGTGATCCGTGGAAGTTTCAGAGCCAATTAAGAATACCTCGCGGAGAGACTTTCGCGTCTTGTATTCTTGGCTGGTAAACGCGCACGCGTTTACTTTGTAACGCGAATATCGTAAGCGCAGACCTAACTTATTCATGAGGGGAATAAAAATTTGTGGTCCCGATCCACGTATTTTTTGGTCTTGCCGTTTTTAAAAGCGATACCAGTCGCCCTCCGTGATAAATACAACGTTTGCTATTCCAAGTGACGCGTATTACGATCGTACGTAACGTCGATACGCGTTAATAGATAACACACGAAATTTATCGCCTCGCGCACCACCGCAACCGTAATATACTTGAAACTCCATTTTTCATTCACTTTCAATTATTTTCAAAAGTAATGACCATCCCACATAGGTACTTTGGGGAATACCTATATTTTTATATTTATATATGTATTTTGTGTACGTTCTAACGAAGATACGAGATGAAATTACGCTTCACAAATGTAATCGATCAAATAATTTATCGAGTATTCCTTCGGAGCTTCCAATGATGACGATAAAATTCGTATCGAAAATAATCGAAATAAACGTGTATGCTCGTTTATTTCTTTACGAGTTGCTTATCGCATAGCAAATCCATCAAAGTAGCCTGCAGCAACTCTGGCTTCAACGCGTTGAAATTATAATCCGACTCATCGATTGTATCGCCGAATTATCGATATTTCGCATTTATTAGTATGTTTGTAACTACTATATTTGTTAATGCGATATTTTAGAGTCATTCGTGGATTATCATTTTGTGAAAACAAAATTCCTCTAATTTTCAATTTTCGAATTTTCAGTCTTACAATCTTCGAATCATCATTTTTTAATTTTCGTATTTTCACTGTTTAAATTTTTTATTTTCAAATTTTAGAATTTCGTTTTTAAAGTGGTCAATTTTTCATTTTTTACATCTTTAATTTTCAAGTCTTCAATTTTCAATCTTTCTGTTGGCAAATTTTCTATATTCGTATTTCCTATTTTCAAATCTTGAGATTTCAAGTTTTTAATTTTCAATCATTCGATTTTCACACTTGCAATTTTCAAATCTCCAATTTACAAATCGTCAATCTTCAAGTTGTTCAATATTTCAATCTTATCTAATATTCAATAACACTCCGAAGAGAATATTCAGATAACCGTTGTTTTCCGGTAATTGTCAATGTGCAAGGCTGCTCTTTGGTCGGGAAGTTTTTTCCACTCGCTAGACTGCGAAATAAAAAGTGAGAATTGAAGGAAGACCTCGGAAGCCAGCTGTGTCTATTTGACACTGGTACATCGCTCGGGCGTAAAAAAAAGAAAATAAAAGAATAGAATGAAAGCGGAAAAAAAGTGGAGATACGAAGGGGGATATCGCTGATATAATCTTGCGTCTCGAGTTTGCCGAAAGGATAGTCAGTTGCTCAGAGGAGAGTCCGCACCGCGATGCCGGCTTTTGCTAAACCTTGACACACATTTCACCGCGGTGCGAACTCGCCACTCGTAACATAGAAAATTCTAATAAATGCACTCTCCGTCCCCTCCCCACCGCAACGAGATAAACAACGTAGATCCCCCGAGCATCGGGATATACGTCACTGCACGCGCGTAAATCGTACGAGGCGAGTCGGAAATCATTAGAAAGTACGCGAGAAACGAGTCGGAGCGTTTAACAATAAAAAGAAATTTTGTTCAAATGTCCGATGCGTTCTCGACTGATAAAAAAAAATAAATAAATAAAGAAACCAAAAATAACGAATGATCGTCATCGATCAAAAAGTCATAAATCATTTTCGCAGCTCGTATCTGACACGACAAATAACAATATTTACGACGTACAAAAGTGCAAACTCCATCGTAAATATCAACAGTTGCATTGCTTTTTCATATCCCTCGGTAATTCACGTCTGATGTAGGAAAAAAAAATACGAATTTCAATTTAAAAGTTGAACATTTTCAATTTCCATTTTAACGCAATTTTTTTCTTTTTTTATTAAAGTTTATTTAATGATTAAAATCGGTTCAGTTTTATTCAGAAGTTTGATGGGAAAGGCTCATTGAACTTATTTTTTATTAATAACGTTTCGAAATTCAAATGTGTTCTTTCCTCCTTCATTAAACATGAAATTCCGCGGAATCTGCAAAATGCATCCTTTGATTTTTATTATAGAGATTATAACGTTGGAACGTTAAAATGTAATATTACATCGAACTGTAATTACGCATTTTTACGAGTATTTAATTGCGATTCAATAAAATAAAAATGTAATAAAAATGTAATAATGGTAAAAATTCAATAAAACCGAATTCCAATATTGAACGAAATTCCGAAGGAAATCCAAAACATAAATAAGACGAAAGAAATAACACGATTCTGGGCAGTGAAATAAAATAAACGTTTTTTTTCAATTCGACGTTTTATTCGTGATTTTAATAAGACCAAACGAAACGCGGAAATCCGGAATCTGCCAGCTGTCCGTCTGATGAAAAAAGTTAAGCAACGAATTGAAACTTATTTACGAAGAGTAGTCGCAACCGCGCTCGGTCGTTCGTACGCGCTTGCTCGTCCTTGAAAATTCCGAACTCACTTCCGTTCGAGATTCAACTGGCCGGAAGTTTCGAGCCTCGGGCTTATCGTTATTTTTTTCCCATGCCAGCTATTATACAGAACACAATTCTGGCTTCGGAGATGAAAAAAAAAAAACGACGTCCAGTGAAGCGTCAGATCTTTTGAGAGACGAGACGCAAAGTCAATCGCTGTGTTCAGATCGTTCGGAATTGCCGTTATTTTTTTTTTTTTGCTTTCGTACGACGAGGAGAATGCTGACGAGCCATAGTTATTCAACGTTCGATTCACCGAAGCGTTTTTCATGGTCAAACGGGGACGTCGCTCGACGAGTTTCGTCCTTTTTTCCCATCGCGTGTTGCTGCAACGTTTGTTTGCCGCGAAAACGAGTGAACCGTTGTTCCTCGAAAACGAACGGCGAGAATCCCTCGGACATTCGGGATAATAACGAAGCCACGAAAAAAGATAAATTCACGATAGAATTGTCGAACGATAAATTGGAAATCGTGGAGTCGAACAAGGAAGACTCGAAAGCGACGATCGAGGTCGAGGGTTCAGGAACGAGAGTCACGAGTATCCAATCGAATGATTCCTCCAATCGTGACAACGACCACCTAATCGATCATGAAAAAATCACTTTAACGAATAAAAACATCGAAGTGAAAGTTTCCGAGATCTTGGAAAACGGAAGTGAATCCCTCGTTACATCCACCCTGTACAATCTTTCTTCCCAAAAAGTGACAACGTCGCGTGAAGATACCTTCCTCTCGAAAGTTCGAGGAAGAAAAAAACGCGAGCACGCCGTCACGTTTGCCGAAAACGTCATTCACGAGGATAACGAAAATTCTTCACATACGTCCAGTGGTTAATATCCGTATATCATTCGTCCGTTATTTATCGCGTTCCTCAAACTCGTTGAATTTCATATGGGTCGTCTATTCGTGCATTTTTTTCACCGCCAACTTCGCAGCCGAGCCATCGAGTTGATACACTTCCTGTCGAAATTACGATAGCGTCGCTTATTAAAAAAAATTAATCTTTCAAAAATGATGTCTGATATTCCGCGAAAACCGATGTTTCAAAAAATCTTCGATTCTTGGCTAGGTTGAATTCTTCATCGTTAGAATCTAACGTTAGAAACTTTTGTGCTGAATCCCAATGATTGAAATTTCGTTGAATTTCATAGAAAAGTTTTACGATAAAATTAACTAGTGGAAATTTGTTTGAATTTCAGACGACGGAAGTAGTCTATCCGAGGCGTGCAGTACGCCCATTATCGGTGCTGGCGCCCGAGCCATATCGAGCAATACCGTCATGGATATCGACGACATGGATCGGGGACTCCATTCCGGTCATCTGGCCACTCGAGCTTCTCTCTCCAGTCTCGGTGTAAGGAACCATCCGTAAAAGCGAAACAACTCGCAGTTGAAGCGCCAATTATATTTTCATTTCGATCGTCACACTTTTTGGCTTCCATTTTGTTATCCAGGCGAGATCCGACTCGATGGCGTCGGTCTACAGCGGAGCTGGAGAGGGCAGATGGTGCGGTTCCGTAGCCGTACGAGGCGAAGTCGAATTTTCACTTCAGTACGACTACAAACTGTTGACTTTCGAAGTTCACGTTACGCAGTGCAAAGATTTGGCGCCCGTCGATATTAAACGGAATCGATCGGATCCGTGAGTTCATCAAATCTTTCCCATCGATAATCTACGGAAAAAACGATTTATCTCAACGTGGCCGTCCGCCGTTCCGCTCTAATTACAGATACGTTAAGGTCTACCTCTTGCCCGATAAGTCGAAAAGTGGAAAACGCAAAACTAAAGTCAAGAAACACACCTTAAATCCAGTCTTCGAAGAAACCTTGAAGGTAAAACGAGCTTTATATTTCTTAGGATTTAAGAGAATCTTCGAAGGGGACGTTTAAACGATTTTCAAAATTTGATAGATTCGTTGTCACTCGAAAATTCTGCTAATTTTCTCTTTTCGTCTACTATTATTCATTTGATGTCATAATCGTAACTAGTTGGTCAGCCCCATAATTGCATTCATTTCTATGCCTATTTTGAAGAATATTTTAAGAACATTTTAAGAATATTAATGATGTACTTTAATTATTTTAAGAATTTGAAATTCCTCTTGTTTGTTTTCTCGGGTTGGTCTTTCTCGTACGCCCTTTCGAAACGATTGAAAAAAGTTGTTCTTTTTAGAAATTCCTATAATTGTTATTGTTTCACCGTGTTCCTTTCACCAACAGTTCCACATGAGCCTGAACGGGTTGGAAACGAGAACTCTCTGGCTCACCGTGTGGCACTCCGACATGTTCGGCCGAAACGACTTTCTCGGCGAGGTGAGAATGCCCCTGGAGAATAAAATATTCGACGATCCGACACCACGGTGGTATCCTCTTCAGGAAAGGGTAAGAATCTGAAGTTTTCCATTCTCTTCAAGAAAACAACCTTTTTTTCTCGTATGAGTGCAACTTTCATGAAAAATTTGTGGGTTTCACACAGACGGAACCTTTCGACGATCCAATCTCGTACAAAGGGGAGGTTATCGTTGGACTTAAATTCGTGCCACCTGATCCGGCTCAGCTCGAACGCGAGCGTGAGATCAGCACGGAAAGTCGTGGACTCTCGAAGGGTAGAAAAAATTGGAGCCGTGGTTCGCTCCACGTTCTCGTTAAAGAAGCGAGAAATCTTCAGACGCGAGCGAAAAATTCGGGCACCTGCGATCCATTCTGCAAAAGGTACAGATTTTCTGAGACAAAAACACGATACCCAAAGTATCGCTTTTTAATTTTCCTTTCCCTTTCAATTTCTTCATTTTCAAAATGAAGAAACAGAATTTACTATCCGAAAAGCAACAGATTTTGAATACGTTAAAACATTTTTTTTTCGTAGTCGAAATTGGTAAAAATAAAAAGAAGTTTAGAAATTAGTAAACAAACAAAAATCATATTAATCAATTCAAAAGAGTTGATTTTCGTTGTTTAGAAGAAGATCGAGAAAATGTTACGTAATTTTTTACTTTCATTTATCTATGCTAGTACCTTTTCGGAAATTTTCTACATAAACGCCATTGCGGAGCTTCCTTTTTTTCAGCACTTAAAAAAAGTTCGCTTATCCGTATGACTTCGTTTCACTCACCCATCTCGTCTTGCCATTAATCTTACAGTTATCTGCTGCCCGACAAAGGAAGATCTGGGAAACAAAAAACCGGTGTCGTACGTAGATCCGGAGGATCGCCGGTATGGGGTCATACTTTTGTCTACAAAGATGTCAGTCTACAGGAACTTGCCGAACGTGGGCTCGAGCTGACCGTCTGGGATCACGATCGTATAGCGAGCAACGAGTTCCTCGGTGGTGTTCGTTTCAATCTTGGCTCTGGTAATTCAATCCTGTTAACGCGATTATACGAGATTAAAAGATTTCACATAATCGCTATATTTGTTTCTGCAAAAGTACGTCATCGCGTGAAAAATATGTATTCTGTTCTCTTTTTTATTATTTTAAAATATGTCTAAAAAGGAAACATAAATTATTTGCATTATTTTACATTTAATCATTGAAGTGTTTAAATCGAGCCGATATTTTTACTCTCTAATAGAGTAGTTAAAAAAGATTTTCAATTATTCTGTAAACAAATTGGACATTTATCGTATTTGATTCAATTATTTATATTTAAAAATCTAATAATGTCCGTGCTCGATTCGATTTCAGGAAAGCATTACGGCAAGGTGGTCGACTGGATGGACGCAACCGGCCGGGAATTGTCACTCTGGCAGAGTATGCTCGAAAGGCCAAACTTCTGGGTCGAGGGTGCTGTTACTCTTCGGCCAAATCTACACAATCACGTTAAGGGTAGCGGTACATGAATATGCCACGAATGTGATGAATTCCGTAGATATTCATTCGCGAGAGGGCGAAAAGCAGATGCGTGGCTGAAACGTACGAACGCCCACGTTCCAAGCATCAAAAATCTCCAACATTCCACGGGGGATCCGAGCGAAATATTCGCTATCGCCCGTTCAGAGCTTCCGTACTCCTTCGTGTTCAAAACATATATCGCCACTCGACGTTTTTCCCATCTGTCGAATATCATTAGTATTTCGAGTCGAAAGAAAGAAGTTTCTCTTCACAAATGTGGGGTACTTTTGTTCTTTCGGGTTAAAAGATGACGAAACGAATTTTCCAGATATCCGAGTCGTGCTAGATAAAAATTGAACGAAATCCGTTTTTCCCGTTGTATCCTGAAATAAAACGAGAAACGGAAGAATCAAGGATAAGAATGAAAGCGCGCGCGAGAGAGACTGATATTATTGAATCTAAGTGGCCAAGAGTACTTTAATCCGACGTCCCAATGGAATCGAGTGAAAAAGAAAAAGCGAAAAATTTCGTCACTTCTGGGACACGAATATTACGAACGGACGATTTTCTCTCTCCGCGAGAAAAGTATGCTTCCATTACGATACGATACGCGAATTGATAAAGCCTGGATATCGGGTATGGCGTATTTAATCATTGTTGAAATATGCCATAACTCCGGATACCACTGAAAACGAAAAAAAAACGAACGTTTATTATGTATACAAATATACAAATATATTTATACATAATACAACTATAAGTTTATACATTTATAGATCTATATATATAAATATATATCTACATGTAGTACTTAAGGAATTGCTAGAAACAACGACAACTTCTATCGATAAATATCGTATAGTTATTAGATTTCTGAACAAAGTAAATGCAAGGCTGAGTTAATAATTCGTAATCGTTTATTCTCGCGTTACATTACTATACATTTTGTATATAAATACGTGCGGTTTGAGTCAATTGCGGATGTACTTAAAGTCGTCTCATAAGCGAGTACTTAACGCTGTACGAGATTACGATATAAAAAAATAACGTTTACGAACTATTAACGTGATTTCGTGTTCGATCGTGTGCGAAACTTTATAAATATCTGAAGAAACGAAACAGACTATACAGGGTGGATAGAATTTATTCCTTAAACGCCTGTGAAATAATTGGTAGATTATATGCTTGCGAAAGAAAGAAGTAAACTATCGTCGATTTTTTTTTCGAGAGTCAATTGGAGATCATCGTACGATCGGAGTTTGCCGAACTTGTTTTTTGTGCAATACGTATGAATAAGACTTTATGTTTTTTGCGATACTATACGACAGGACCAATTTATCACTATAGCGGCAAACTCAGGCTTAAGAACGAAAAGAAATGTGTCAATAAACGTGTCAATATCATGGTTCGGTGCTCATAACGTACACGATGAGTAAACGAATTAGGGCAACCATTTTGACATATATAAATATACGTATAAATAGATATATATTCAAAAATCGGCACTCATTTACACGTATTCCACTTACCATTGTACATGAGAATAAATCTTTTATACCTTTATTCCAACGATTAAAAATCAGTCAGTTGCGTTTACGTGCGCTTTTACATTTTTACACATTATTGTTATTATTATTATTATTATTATTATATAAAATGTATAAAACCTTCATAAAATAAGTATCAAACGGTGTCTGCCGAGCTCATTGTACCGTGTTTGCATCAAAGATCGCTGTTGCAAATGAACCGATTGCCCTCAGAGTTTTTTCCCGAGTATCGGTAACGGCACTTCCCGTATGCTCCTGAAACGAGAATCGACTTATTAGTCAGAGCTTATTTTCGTAGCATTATTCGTCACGAATTTAAACTATTATTGATCAACGACCAATGGACAACGAAAGAAGTATACCTATGTGTTCCTGGGGCTTCCTCTGGGCCTGCGGCAACGGCGTGTAATTCGCATCTAAAATCCCGTCGATCTCGTCAAAACCGGTTACCCCTAGCTCCGTAATTTTAAGAGGTGCCAGCTTGACCGTTCGCAAAAGATGTCCCCGATTACGAGCGTCTATTATTTCCCGTTCCGTGACTTGTCTCGAATCGAGAAATCGTAAAGTATTCGGCAACTTGTGAATAGCGTAGAGCCTGTAACGCTCGTAATCGGCTTCGTCGCACGTCGTGTTCTTAGTCAACTGATCCGGATAACCGGGATTACCCAGCAGGCTCACGTACACTATCGCCGGACAACACTCCTTTATCCTTTCCAATGCTTCGTCGATGTCGGACACCTGTGAAAAAGAAACAAAAAAACACGCTTCGAAATTACCCCAAGATCAAGGCGCATGCGTGCTGAAGAAGAACACGCGAAATACATTGTGTTTCGTTTTGTTAATTCCACGGATTTTTCAGTGGCTCGATTAGCTCGAGGTATCAATGAGGAATAAATCGGGAGGTTTGTTATCGATGTTTTGGATTGGATTTCGCGTTTGCCCCGTTTCATTTTATTATCAGCTACATTCAATGACAATTATCCTGCCCATATTTTTTTGTGGAACTGAAGGGAGTCGAAGGGGCGTCGAGTTATATGACTCTCGAGTGGGTCGTAAACGCAAGAGCCGTTTCCGCGATTGCTATTGGGTGAGACAAGGGACAAAGGCCCAACGGTTTTGGCGATGCTTCTAAGACGTCACAGAGGGGCATTCCGTTGCTAGCCCTCGAAACGACCAGTCGCGATCATCAGTCCACAAATATCTTACTTGCTTATATACCTAAAAGTTTTTTTTCATCTTTCAAGTACACAATTATTTTTCGACATTCGCCGCATCGATACAGCGGGGAAACGAATGACCCAGAATTCGGACATCGCCGTTTGAATTGCGAGGAACTTGCAACGAGGAACAACTTTTTTTCCGGACCTTGAGAATCGACTTTGGATTATTGTTATTCCTACTGACTGCTGATAAGTCTAGGAATCCTCTTTGAATCGCGAGTTCTCGAGTTACTTCGAATTGCGTCGTAATGTAGAGGCTCCCTCTCTGAGAAAACGTTATCTCTAGATAGATCGAGTTCGCGTCCGTGTGTGTGTTTATATACAATGTCAGAGGGATTCGAAAAGGTTCAACGGCACTGTTTCTTATCGCGGACGAAAAATCGCGTCGTCTCAACACACGCAAGTTATGATCTCTGAAGAACGATTAATGATGTTCAGTGTGTTCCCGGAGAGAGGTAAAAAGGAAGAAAGATACCTTGTTATTGTTGAGACTCAGGGTGGTAAGCGTTGGCATTTTTGGCAGCGTTTTAAGATCACGTAGTTTGTTGTTATCTAGAATGAGTTGTTGAAGGTTAACATAATCCTTCACGGACGAGACGGACGTTAACTCGTTGTAAGACAAATCGAGGCTGGTACAGTCGTTCCCAACGACGCGCACCAAACCGCTCGGAATTCTCTCCGCGCGTTGACCCGTGTACCATACCTTCGTCGAAGTTCCAACATCAACAAACAAAAACAATAGCATCCAAAGTAATGTGAGATTTGATGATCCATGCGTCTGTCTGGTGTCGAATGTATAATTATCATTGTTTTTACCTGGCCGTTTTTTATTGTTAGAGCAGTCCTGTTGAAATCTTGTTCGTTCGGTCCCGCCATCTTGAATCTTCTTCACGCACTTTACAACTATACGTACACAATAATCATAATTCATCGGCCGCACAAAGTTACGATAACGGCGTGCATATTCTTACGGTCCTGGTATAAAACAATAATCACAAAATGATCTCAGCTATTTTAATTTTATAAGTGGCTCGTTGGTCTAGGGGTATGATTCTCGCTTAGGGTGCGAGAGGTCCCGGGTTCAAATCCCGGACGAGCCCAATTTTTTTTTCTCAGTTTTATGCATTAATTAATATTTTGTACTAAGATTCGTTGAAATATTTCGAACATAGTATTTCGTATCATTTTTGTAAGCGTCCAAATATTCGTTTGTACAATTTTCTTATACGTTTCGTATGAAAAATGCGACTTATATGGAACGTTTGAACTAAAATACAAAGGAGAGCTTCTAATGACATGATGTTTCATATTTGCATCACGAAACATACACAGTTCATACCTATGTTTATAATCGCTCAACGGAACCCACAGAGAGCGCTGACACGAATACAAGAACTATTTTTACGTTATTAGCAATTCAGATTACTCGTCATTACCGTCTATTTGGTGTGTGTTAAAAATTCATGTCGAGTATCTTCGGGTGGCACGTGAGAAATAAGTAAGGTTTTCTCGAGATAAGGCTTCGACGAGTGTGTCCTGGGTGATTGTGTGGGGTGTATGAATCATTTTTTCGATGTCGAAAAACGTGGTAGAAACGCTTAGTGTCAGTGATCGATGACTGTGCGCGCGAGCATTCGTCTCAAGTCGGGTGGAAAAAGTGTACGTTTCACGTGTCGCGTTTGTAAAAAAATATATCGGAAGATCATTAATTGCTTAAATTTGAACATATCTTTGAAACATTCATCGACCAGGCACCGCTATAATTTTATTTGTCACTAATACATTCGTAACTTTACGTGCCGCAAGGTGGCGACACACTGAGGTATAGATACGACGCACGTTCATAATGTACGTATAATATATACAGCACTATATTTATCTCACTTTGTAGCAAAAACAGCAGATCGGTCCGAAATTATTATCAAGGTGCATTCACATCGACAAACTTTCGTGAAGTTCATAGTCCAGTAAACTGTGTCAAGATCCGGAAATTTGTGTCAAAAATAAACAATTTTAATTGAAGCAAGATGGTTGAGCACTGGAAGTAACCCCAATGAAGTTTTATTCCTTAACGATCCCTAACCCTCAAAAATAGGATCGATATCTAACCTGTAAGAATGATTGAGTATTCCTGCACTTGAAAACGTATTTCCTGCGAGAGCACCACTGGCGCACGAGTGACACTTGGAATTATACATATACAGGGTGTTCCACGGAGCTTATATTCGTAATCAGCTAAACATTTTCGGTTGAATAGACCCTCAAAACATCGAATTTTCCTTGAAAGCACTGCACACAGCAAAAAAAATCGCGTTTTTGGACGTTTTTTACATTTTTCTCATGGAAATTTTGAGTTTTCGGGAAAATTAATGGCAGATTCGTACTCAGGGGATAAAAATACATCAAAATGGACCATTAAAAAAAATATTAAAAATCAAAAAATTTTTTCGATTTTTGGGCAAAATACATTTTTTTACTAAATCATCGATAACTTTTTTTCCTTTGGGATTTGGCACTCCACCCTGGGCTCAATCTCTTCGTTATGATTTTCCCTTCAAATTGCTTCTTCAATAATTGAAATCCGATAATTTTTCGATTTTTGGCAGAATTTCAAATTTGGACCATCGATTTTTGCAAATTTTTCCATACATACCCCTTTGCGTTTTTTTTAGCGATTT
>JAPYZI010001072.1:0-37006 GCA_030523105.1 Ophioninae sp. A BG-2022a | reverse complement strand
TCAAGAATGGAAAAAAACGGAAAAAACAGATCGGAAAAATAGTCTACAAAAGGTTTTTCGCATTTTCCCAGTCTAATTTTCCACTTTCGGTAAAAACTCGGGCATATTCGTAATCAGCGGAAAATTTCCGATCAAACAGACCCTTTTAAGAGTTTAAAAGCGGAAAAAAAAATTTTTTCGTCCTTCCGGGCCGCTTTTCCAGAATCTTAAAAATCACGAAATTTCAAAAGGTCGGAGGATAAGCTTCTCTTGTGGAATGGGGATACATTTGGTGGGTTTGGAAAAGGATTTTGCCTGACTTAAATAATGGCGTTGGATTCGTATCGATATCTCTTATAGTTTTCCCAGAAAGTCCACTTGAAAAAAAAAATCGATGGTCCGACTTTGAAATTCTGCCAAAAATCGAAAAACCATCGGATATTAATGATTAAAAAAGCAATTTGAAGAGAAAATCATAACGAAGCGAGTGAGCACAAAGTGGACGGCCAAATCGTAAAGGAAAAAAAGTAATCGATAATTGAGTGAAAAAACTTATTTCGCCTAAAAATCGAAAAAAAATTTTGATTTTTAATATTTTTTTTATTGGTCCATTTCGATGTAATTTGAGCCCCTGAATACGAATCTGCCATTAATTTCTCCTAAATCCCAAAATTTCCATGAAAAAATCGTAAAAAACTTGTAAAAATACGATTTTTTTTGCCCTGTGCAGAGCCTTCGACGAAAATTCGATGATATTCGTAATCAGCTAAACATTTGTGATTGGATAGACCCTTAAAACTAATTCAGAATCGAAAAAAACACGTTCGACCCGCTTACACAAGGGTATCGAAGCCTTCTATGCAAATTTCGTCGATTTTCGGCCGAATTAATATTGTAATTAGTCCAATATTGAAAATTGAGGATCAGGAGTTTCCCAACTGTCTCAAAAAACCGTGATTCCGTAAAGTTTTCCAGGGGAAAGTTTCTTCACTTTTCTTCATCGCGGAAGAGCTTTCATCGATGAATCATCTCGAGCCATCATACACGAAAAATCATTATTTTTTCGTTGGGTTAGTTTGGGTTTGTTCGGGTTTGCTCAGGTTTGGTATGTTTGTATTTGTTCGGGTTTGGGTTGGGTTTGTTTGGGTTTAGGTTATGAATCGTGCAATCGAACGAAATACCAGTACCGGACTCGGAAAAAGCTATTTCCTTTGGGTTGGGCGCGATACTCGGTCCAACCTTTCGAATTCGGAGAAAATCTTTTCGGCAAAGGATCTTAGGAGGGAATATCGGATTTTCCATACATCGCGAATCAGCCCGTTCGTACGATGCACAATGGGACATCCTCTTCTGCCACCCTTGCTTTCAGGGCCACGTTTTTTTCGTTGGCCCTCTTATCTCCAGTTTTCTCTTCCGGTGCGATGAAAAAGAGAAAATTGTGTACTCGGCTTGTCCTTCGAGCTTTGTACTTTTTTTTCGTTCCTTTTTTTCTCCTCTTCGTCCTCATCCAGCGGTCCATGGATGAACGCTTTGCGACGATCGACGTTTCTTTTTTTTTCAGCCTTCCCCGATTAATAACTATGTTTTTTCAAGCGTAACCTTCAAAGACTGGAATACCCTTCAAAAGGTGGCCCTTTTCGCTTCCTCGACTCTCAGCGTATTATTAATCAAGCCTGGTCATTAATCAGTTAAACGCTCGATCCAGAACTCCCTCGCGTGTCCTATTCTTTCGTATACCTGTAGATTTTGACTGTCGAGAAGTTTTAAACGGAAAATCGAGTCGGAAGGAAGAACGAAAGAACGAGAAGGATTTTCCAAGGTACGTAACACTTTGGAGAAGGCCGATCGGGGGTTCGGTTGACCCTGACGAATTATGGTGGATTTGGTGATTTTTTGTGACCTTGAATGACCTTGGAGGTCCACGGATAACCTTGAATGACTTTGGTGATTTCGTTGTGGTTTTCCCCTCACTACGCCCTTTCGATCATCCAGTTTGAATGGATTTTCGATTTTCATCAAATTTTCAAAAACTCAACTCGTATTGGTAATTCCAAAAAGTAATAAAAACGGTGTAATTCTTGTTTCTGTTCTTAAACCGTTTTGAGGGAAATAAAAGAATCACAATGGCTGCACTTTCGAGTGTAATTGTTCCCCTCTCTCTCTCTCTCTCTCTTTTCTTTCTCACGACGAAGATCTCTCTTCTCTCACAAGCCAGCTTCTGAGTTAAACCCAAACAAAAAATTTCACTTTCCGGAGATTCGCAAGGCTCTCGACGCTGCACCGAGATTTATGGAGGGGGATACGAAGTTTGTCACGCTCGAGAATTTCCTCCTGTTCTCAGCCCTTCCGCACCTTTTTCAACCCCTTGTCGCAGCCCCTCGTCGTATCCAACACCGTGCTTTGTATCGGGCGAAAAAACTTTGCGGCCTCCAGGCGATTAATCAAAGATTCGTTGTATAATTCCATAAATCGATATTTCGAGAGCGTGAGTATGAATATGGAAAAATTGATAGGCGCTGACCCAGCAAGTCCTTGATCTCTTTAAGGGAATGGAACATTATAATACCTCGGAAATAAAAACAAATTCTGCTGTCACCTGTTTTTCTCCTTCATATATTTTTTTCATGCAATATTAACAATAACATTGTATTTTTGTAGAAAAAATGATTACTTGTTTCATTTTAAAAAAATTGTTTTTTTTTTTTATTTTAAATGTATATTTGAAAACAAGAGTAAATTTATAAAAATATAATTAAGTTTAGTAAAACGATTAATTATTTTTCATACAAATAATTCATCAAAACGAATAATTGATTATTAAATTTTATTATTTAATTCATTATTTCTAATTCTGATAATTCGTGATTGTTTTTAATAATTGAGTCAAGCAAAGTAATGAAATAATTTCAATGATGTCAAGTTAACAAAAATAATTTTGTAAAGTTTGCTCGATGGTACTAAAAATGGCGTTCGTTCCCTTCGTGACAAACGTGATACTCGTACGTTGGACGCTCGGTCAACAAACCGTAACAAACAACTTTCCCTTTCGCTTCGCGGACAAACGGATATTAAAATTGCTCAAGGAAAGCATTCTTCGTTCCCTTTGCCAAGTTCTTTCAACGCACGTGGGAAGTTTGAGCGAATGTTCGATCCTCGGAAACTTTGACGGGACAATTCCCGTACGAAACAGTTTATTAGCGAACCGTCCGCCTCGTTGAAACAAACAAATCCGTACAAACACTGCTTGACGATAAACCTCGCCTATAAACCTCGATCGTCATAATGACGATTCGATATAATGACGGTTAAACTTTGTGAAATAAATATCACTTTTGGTCGATCCAGTTAATTCTCCATTACTTTTACGATTTTCCAAATATTTGGATACAAATTATTAACAATATTATCAAGGCTCCAAACTTTGGACGAGTCGAAAGAAAACGATTTTTTGTTACTTTTCAAAAATTAGAAAATCCAGAAACTACGGTTAACAAAAAATCCACCGGTTTCGGAGATTATATCCCGTTGAGATGTTTCATTTTTGACGTCTCGTCTAGCCAACGAAAAACTAACGAACTCGAGTATACCATTTGATATTCCCAGATGGCCTTCCACGTCTGTTTACGATCCTCAAATCTGGCTGATCCAATCGTCGAATGAATTATCGAGGCGAACCGACACCGAATTCAATTTACGATACTCGTCTTCGCCTCGTATCCCAAGATACCCAATTTTAATAACGAATCCCCTCGTTACGATTATCGGCTTCTCGGGTTTCGAGTGTTCTCTCAAAATCAACGAAATGGCTCATCGGTCGTCATTGAAAATCAATTCGGGTGGAAGGAATACAAAAAATTGTACTTCAACTTTCCTTCGTTCGATATTTCACGGTCTTTAGACCCGCCGTCGAAACAGGTTTTTTCGGTGTGAATTCTTTTTTTCTTTTTAATTAAAAAAGTCAATTTAATTATTAATGGAATAATGATACAAATTAACAATATTAATTACATCAATAATAATAATAATTACTATAAATATAGTGAATAATCAAAAATAAAATGATAAAGAAAATAATCTTTTTTTTAGTTTGAAATTCATAAAAAAAATTTCTCTCTAATTTTTGCTTTATTCTCCAGTGCGTAAATGTTATTCCCAAGTAGGCTCTCGAACTGTGGCATTTCGCTGCGCGTACCGGAAAAATAAAACACTCGAATCTTCAAGATGTCGAGTGCGATTTTTTCCTTGGTTTTTTTTTCTTCAAATGAAATTTGCAACGTTCAAACGACCTCGAGGAGAATGCTCATTGAAAATATTTCCAGAAGATACGCGAAGTGCGGTCGACTCGTTAATTGCGTTTTTATAGGATTAAGTCATAGAGAAATTAATGAGTCAATCGTTACGGTAATTATATCAGTTAGTGACAAAATGATTGCAATAGTATCGTAATTATTGCAACGAGAATTGATATAGATCGTTGATTATTAATTGCTTAAATGATTCTTATCTTCTTTATATTTTTCATTTTGATTAGTCGAATGACGTATCCGTGTTCACAGTGGTTCTTAAACTACCAATAAAAAAACCCGTTTTCAATATTTGTTTGTTTAAGAATTGGGGTAAAAAATTAATAAAAAATATTTTGAAGCAAGTAACTTGAATAATTGAATATTAGCGATGTTTTTTTTTCTTCCACCTAATAAAGCTAATAAATCGACTATCAAATCCTGGTTTCGATAATATACCGATTTTGGGTTGTGTACTTCACATTTTTTCAATCATTTTTGCGTTTTAGATTTATACTACTATTTTTATTGAGTTATTAATTTGTTAAACTTGTATTTTTTAAATTTTATTAACATTTTTTTGTTTTTATTAAATTGCCCGAAAGGTTTTGTATCATCATCACCATCATCATTGTTGATATTTCGAGAGATACATTAAAATTATACGATTTTGGAAATTTGTTGGATCAACGAGCGACCAATTGGCTCAATTAAAGATACCGCGGGGAATAAAATTGTCGGCGATAATTTTTGCGATAATTTGGGAGGAAAAAGGTGGGGGGAGGAGCGAAGCCAATATTGGGTACGTATTAGCACGAAGCTGACGGAATACGCGATAAACGAAGTATACTCGTAAGTGTGCAGGTATAAACATCGACATTCGTATGTAAACGTTATCGTTATGATGTATAAGGTGCATGTGCCGTTTTCGTACGTGTGTCTGTTTGTGCGGTCTGGATTCGGACGCTTGCGCAGTTCCGGGAGGTTTGCCAGACAGCTCGCCGCTTCACGGGCGCATCTCAAACAGTGCGCGATCGTCTCCTAAAGCGGACTCATTAGTCCTGCAGCATCCGGACGCGACCAAAACTTTCTTCGTGTTTTCTTCCCCCCCCCCCCCCCCCCCCCATTTCCCGGTTAATCTTCCATCATCGAGAAACAAAAATCTCCAATGTTTTTCTTTAACTTCCGGTTGTCACTTCCGGAAAACTCGAGTTCGTGGACAGTTTTCATGATTTTTGAAATTCCTCATTTTTCTTAATGGAATTTCTTGGGAAAATCGGTCGTCGAATCTGGTGGAAAATTATTTTTCTATGGTGAAGGAACCGAGTGAAGTTTCGTGCCGATTTTAACCGATATTACGGAAAATACATACATTTTTATTTTCCTGTATTCATTGCACCGCGAGGATTGACTATTTATTTAACGATCCTTCGAGCTTGACGATTTTTAACGATTTTCCGAAAACATCGGTTCGCGGAAGGAACCGATTTTTTTTCCATCGATAGATTCGACCGATCAAATATTGATCCGATTTTTTTTGCCAACAAAATCGATCGGCGAGAAATTGGGATCGAACGGGCGTGCCGATTTTTTCGGATGGCAGTGTGGAAACAGCCGATTTTTGTCATCGATGTATCGAAACGATCGGTCGTGAATTACGAATGATCGGTCGTGTTTAATTTTACCGATTTTTCGGACCAAGTGGGAACCGATTGTTTTCTTCCGATGGATTAAATCGATCGGCCATCATTTACGGATGATCGATAGTGCCGATTTTTGGCAATCGGATACGTCGCAATGAGGAAGGAGGCGATATATTTTCTCCGATAGATTCAACCGATCGAAGAATACTGACGAGATTAAATTAAATCGTGTCGATTTTAACCGATTCAATCGGAGATACGTCGGAACGAGGAGGACCCGATTTATTTCCTCCGATAGTTTCAACCGATCGGCGATAAAAAACGGTTGATCGTCCCGATTTCTGCTTTCCAGTAGAAATGAGAAAAGAGCCGATTTTCTTCCGATAGATCAAACCGATCACCGATAACTGACGATTTATCGTTAAAACGACAAACAAAAAACAACAAAAAAAAAGAAACAAGAGAAGAGAAATTGCTAAATGGTAGAAGCGACGTTCAGCGATTTCGCGCTGAAGATTCAGCCGATGCTGCAGCCTCCGTTAGACCTGTTGGAAATGGCGTCCCTCCGTTTGCCGGATTCGGAGGAGTTCGACGCCGACAGCCGTCGAAGAACGAGCGGAAGTGCCGGCGGTACGACGATCGATCCCGGATCGGTATCGATCGGCAACAACGTTTTCGTACAAACCAAAGACGATTTGCGCGATTATTTCAACAGTTCGCTCACCGATCTCGTGACGGCCACCTCCAGATCGAGGATCAACGATACCTCGGGAAGTTCCCTTTTCAACGCGAGTGAAAACGGCAATATGCCGGTCGAACATGCACCCGATCGTTTCTACAGGCACAATATATCGATGACGACCGTCTACTGCATCGCTTACATGCTCGTCTTCGTTATCGGCCTCGTCGGCAACAGCTTCGTTATCGCCGTCGTTTATCGATCACCCAGGATGCGCACCGTCACTAATTTCTTCATCGTCAATCTCGCGGTCGCCGATGTACTCGTTATTGTTTTTTGCCTCCCCGCGACACTCGTCGGCAACATCCTCGTTCGTGAGTATCTTTTCAATATCTTCGTGGTTTTACTTTTACCATTGGCTCCTTTTCTGGTTGGGTTTTTTCTGGGCTGGTTTGAAATCGGAATCATTGGAAATGATTTTGTTTGGGTTTGTTTGGGTTTTTGATCATCGGAAGAGAATTTACTTGGGTTCGTTTGAATTTTCGTTCAAAGTGCCTCCGCCGATATCCCTTTTTTGAGCGAAACGAGGCTACAGGGTGGGGAATTTAAAGTTGGTGACGAATTTCATTTTATAAGTGAATGAGGACCACACCCACCCCAACCCTTCAACCGTTACTTTTGGTATCGTGGAACGTTCGTCTCAAGAATTTTGTTTAGCTTGGTCCCCCTTTCTTTTACGATTCTGTTTCTCGTCCACTTCGATCGAAGTTCCTTCATCCATCAACCGAGGTTTTTTTCCTCTTCCTCGTTCCACCACGAGCGGAATGCACTCTTTTCCGGGACGAGGCTTCCCTGGAATGTGGAGTCAAAGGATCAGCCGACGCCGGAGGGTTGGAGGGTACTTTTGGTGATCATTGTTCACAACCTCAAAGACAACGCTTTAGGCTTACCAACATGAATCTTACGTGTCTTCCGAAGCTTACCGTCGTTTCGAAAAAAGTTTTCGGTACCAATTAACGAAAGATTTCATTCGATTGGACCAAGGTGACCATCGGGTGGAAAAAAACGAAAAGGTTGATCCAATTCTAAGAGTCCTTCGATCGAAAACAGGCTTTCCCGTCTTATTAGCGAAATCAGCGGTTCAAGGTCATCCGCTGCTCGCTCCCTCGGAACCCCAATGAAATTAGCACCTTTACGTATACGGCACGAATCCCACGAACATTTTCATGCCTGTTAAATCGCGTGAAAAAAAGGGGTACGGCAATTTTTTTTCTTTTTTTGTTCGTAAACATCCACGAAGAGTTTCACGAAGAGTCGGTCGTTCTTCCTCCGACGAATTATGCAAATTCTCGTACCAAAAACATCGAGAATTTTTCAGGGTCATTCGGACACCGATTCATACGGATGACTGAAGAACAACAATATTCGCATTCCTTATAAAGTAACGGTCGAAGCCGTACGGATGAGCGAAAAACACTAATATTTGCCTTCGCGATACACCTGGGTCAAGGTTTCCGTTTGGCGTTCCCAAAAGCCCCAAGGAACTTCCCATCGTCGTCAAGGAATGGCAAACCCGAACGAACCCGAACGAGCCCAAACAAATTTAAACAAATTCAAACAAATTGTGCTCATTTGTTTCACCATCGAAGCCAATTTCTTCGAAGACTTTAAGCTCATCTTGAAACTTTCTTTGGTCCTTGGACGATCATTCTCTCTCTTTATTTGCTTCGTCGCAGCTCTTCTTCCTCAAGCTTTTCACGCCCCGCAATCACGAGTCGCGATGGAGGATCAAGGCCCAGCGAAAATTCTTGGTCAGAGGCTGTACACCCACGCGCCCATTTGTCGCGAAACTTTCAGCTACTTTTTCAACTACTCCGAGCCTCTTTTCGTGGCTTCCCGAGAAAACACATCAGGGAAACCTTTTGGCTAATATTTACCGACATTTCGGCCTCGTTCTCTCTCTCTCTCTCTCTCTCCTCCCAATGTTTCAACCCTTTTTTCTAGGCCTTCTTTTGCTTTCTTGTTTTTTTTTCTCTTTTCTTTATTTGGGTCAAGTGGTTAGAAAGAGGTCAATTTTGGAGACATTGTCCTTTCGTTGGCCAATAGTGGATACATTGCCTGCTTTTTGGAAATGATGAAAACTTTGACCTCTTTTTCAGCCAATTATGTCTAAAGCCTTTTTTTGGCTAACGATGGAAACATCGGTGACCTGTAACTTTTGTAGAGAAAAAAAAGTATACTTTGAGTCATCGATGCCCATAATTGCTGTCAAGTTGAAAACGAGCTACGTCAACGACTACGACAATGATCGCGGTATTGCGTTGTTTCAACAGGCGATTGTTATTCAAAGTCACGAGGATGAGACGATACGTTATCCTACGCGATGTGCGCCACTTATCTCACTTCTTCTTCGCCTTCTGCTTTTGTATTTCACGCTGCTTTGGTATACGAGTAACGAGGAAAGAGAGAAACGACTGCACACGCTCGTCAGCGTTTGAGAGAGCCTTCGAACGCGTTTCTCCTCGATGAATTATCATGCAAATTACGTCTACTAAACTTCATTACGCTTTTCTTACGTCTGACGGTGAATTTTGCATATCCGATTTACCGGCAATCAACAATTACAAAAAACTCAAAAATTTTCGTGTTTCGTTTGTTTTTTTTCGGCAAAACGAGGGTTTCTGGTAATTCGTTTCGTCGAATGTTTTTCTGGGAGCAAAAATATTCAGCAATGTTTTGGATATTTTTGTTTCCAAGTATTACTGAATAGACCAAGTACTGGAGTCTGGACAAAGCTTGGACCAAAATTTTCCTTCAAGGTTATATTTTTGGTCCAAAAAGTCACAAATATCCGTTAACCCAATCAAAAAGAACCATCGAATTGGGGCAGCCTGATGCATCGGATCCATCCAAAAGTTTGAAAACCTGGATTTCCCTTGTCCAACCTAGTTTGTTTGGGTGATTCAGCTAGTTTCAATCTCCAGTTTCTGAGCTGGTTTCGGCTTCCGGTCGAAGTTCCGGTCTCTGGAAGGTTCACCGGTGCATCCATGAAAGT
This sequence comes from Ophioninae sp. A BG-2022a, assembly GCA_030523105.1. Classification (NCBI taxonomy): domain Eukaryota; kingdom Metazoa; phylum Arthropoda; class Insecta; order Hymenoptera; family Ichneumonidae; species Ophioninae sp. A BG-2022a. The sequence goes on along the minus strand of JAPYZI010001072.1, from coordinate 27,367 downwards.
CTGAGCGATAAGGTACCTGACAATCGAGATGGCGTTGATCGCAGAATGCAAGGGAGTGCTCTGTGTGGTCTTACGAGGGCGAACGTACCCATCAATTTATCGTAGTATGCTCCGAGTATCGTAAGAACGTTCGAAGAGGCCGAAAGGGTGTTAGCATTGGGGTTAGGTCGTGGCGAGTCCACCGACACTCTTTCTGGGCTGCACCCACTCACCGAGTGAAAAAAAGAAGCTTCCCAACAGCCACTCTTTGAGCGTTTTAAATCAGCTTCGGAAATGCCTGAAAATGGCTCATTGGCTGTTCGAAGACGCTCCCTGATGATCCCTGGTGGAAGAGTGGGAGGGAAGAGGAATCTTCCTGCCCGGAGCTACTCGATGAAGAACATAGCTGAAAGTCAAGGGAGGGGAGAAAGGGTGGTTTGGCCGGGGGTTGATATCGAGTGCGTTTTCCTCGACGGGGTGAACGACCCCGTGTGACCGCGTCCCGCCGGTTGGCGCTGCGCTCACCCTCCTCCCCGATGCTCCTCTCGTCCTTGCTCCGCATCATCACGAACCTGCCGCTTTCCACCCTCATTTCAGCGCCTTTTTCTTCCTACGGAAAATCGGGGCATTCTTTTGAACCCAAATAAACAAATATGCACCAGCTGTTTTGGACCAACGTTGGGTTTGTTTGATTTCGATCTACGAAGATAGGAGCCGATTTTCCGTTTTGGGAGTAAACCAATATTGGGTTGGCTTCTATTGGGCCCAATGCTGAAAATCTGGGTCTAATGTTCGGACTTCCAGTCACTTTCACATCAGTCGATTTTTTTGATAATCATGGGTAGAAATTCCCGATCGATTCGGTGGCTCCTTCCGGTCCAACTTTCCTGATGACGACCTTGAAACTTCTCGAGGAACGAATCAATTATTGAAGAGTAAAAGAAAAAGCTGTTTTGACCAATGCTCCGTTACGATTTGTTCTTCACCGTGAAATTCATATTTCTCGGGCAACGAGAGTTATAAATATTAAGCATCCAGACGAAAACGTACGCGACGAGTTTCTTCAGGTGTTCGGGAGCGCAAAACGACCGGGCGTGTAGGCACAGCTGGTGAGAGAGGGAGAGAGAGAGAGAGAAAACGAGAGACGAAGAATCCCAGGCACGAGTTAACACATGCGAATGGCTAATTCGTAATGTTATAGACAGCTCATTCGTATTTGCCATTGACGCCTTCTCTTTGGTTATTGAAGACGAGACGAGCTCAGTGACGTATCGTCGGGCGCCCATGAAAGGGAGCCTAAAAAATCCTTGGTCTCTTGTTCCTTTTCCTTTCTCGTATTCGCCAGTTCGGGAAATTTGTCTCTTTGACGAATGAGGCTGATAGCGGCCTGACGACTCGAAGATATCGAAACGACGAGAGACGTAAGAGATTCCCGAAACTGTTATCGAAGCGTATTAAAAAAAGAAACGAGTCATCCAAATCTTTTCTGGAAATTGTCGGATCAAATTGGATTCCCATACGCGTCCTTCCTGATGGAGAGTCAGCGATTCTCCAATATTGGATTGGATATACCCGTGGATGGTACAATACCTCGGCGTATTGGGTTTCTGTGTCAAAAAGTCATTCGGATCCATTCATATCGAATGGACGAATTCTTTAGCGATTTACAATGTATGAATTCTACAGTCTAATCGAAATTACAAATCCACTGCACGGATTCTCCAGTGAAGTCCTAGTTTCCAATTCTCCAGAAATCACAGCTCCCAAGTCTCCAGTGAAGTACTAGCTCCCGATTCTCCAGTGAAATTCAATCCACGACTTCTCAACTCTGATTAACCGTACGAATCCAATTCGATTCGGATTCTCGTATTATGAAATTCGATACGATTATCAAACACCATTTATCAGGGGCTACAATCCAGTCCAATTGCCGCAACGACTCGGATTCTATCGGGGCACTGGAATCGTCGGATGACAACACGAATTCCATCGAATATTTATTCATTTCTCGGTAGACATAAAGATCGGGATAGTCATGATTGATTTTCCAGTATTTTTCCTCATTATCGAGAAATAATCACAAGCACGTTCTTATCGTTCGGTCTGTTATGGCAAGTCGACACGAGGGTACGAAGAGAGCGTTACCAACAGCCGTGGGTAGTTGGACAAAGGGGGTCTATGTATTTCCAATAGTGGTAGGGTCGAACTGTACCAACCGTCAGCGAGGAGTGGGAGGGAGAGAGAAGAAGAGAGGAAGATAACCTGCATTCGTGTCAAGGCGAGGCAAGGGGCCAACACTCTCGCCCGACCTACATTTCCTATCACGGTTCACACACCTACCAGCCTAGCCACCCATCCACCTGGCCACCTACCCCTTGCTCCCGGCATTGCCGGTTCTTCGGCGCGCAATCACCCTCGCGAATCAACCCCCAAGACCTATACCCCACCCATCCCCTCCAGACGTACCGTGTGTATACTTCTAGGTGTATGCGCGTATTCGCGTGTCCACACGTACCACCATATTTGCATTGCTAAACGGCTGATCGTGGCACAGGATGCCGGTACCGGGCAGACCAGCCAACCCGCGGGACCACCCACCGTTTCGATCCGTAGTCCCAGCCAGCCTGCCGCCCCTAATCTGCAACGTCTTGAAGCCGTTTCTACCAATTATCAAATCTTTGAATCCACCGGTTGCCCTTTGGTCTCTTTTGTTATCGGGGGTTATGGGTTGGTCGCCTAGGACGATGTCGATGATCCAGAGGGTGGATCGGTCATCACGGTTCGTGTCGTTTGTAGTTAAAAGGGTGGGTCGATCGTCCAGGACGATATCAATGATCAAGAGGTTGGATCGGTCATCAAGGCTGGCTTTCATGATCAAGACTGTGGGTTGGTAATCAACGCTAGTTTTTATGACCGAGTAACCTGATGATTATCACGATTCGTCCAAACGTTACCCGCGTAGTCTCGAGGACGCTGAAGTCTTTACCCAACCTGGAGAATCTTCGCCTCAAGTATCTTCAACCTCGAAACTGAGATAATAAAAAAAAAGAATCGTAACGTAGGAACAAAGAACACGCTCTCCTCTTTTCCTCGGCGTTTTCTGCACTGGAAACCTTTAATTTTATTTCATCCATGAGAAAAGCACTTGCGCGCACACCCGGAGAATTCGTCATTTCTAGGCAGTCTCGCGTGGGTGAAACGGTAGAACCGGAGTTCGAGGAAGCAAGTGGCTTACCACCGATTTTCCAAATGTTGGAGGTTCACGAAGGAATGTTTGGCAGATGCCAAATGAGGATGTCAAGCAAACGCGTATCGGGGAAAGATAGCGGTCGTTATTCAACGATGACAGATATTAGGTAAAAACTACAGACATCAAGGATACCCAAACAAGGACTTCGATGTCATTCGATCAGGATCATTACGAAGGTAATCCCAATTGGAGGTTACCGATCCATCAGGACAAGACGACCAAAACGTGAGCCGGTAACCTTGCTACGTCCAGCAGTTGAAAATCAACCGTAATTCAGGCGGGTTGCGGAACATTGGGCGCTGAAAGAGAGAGAAATTGGTGTAGGGTGCGAGGCTGTTCCCTTTACCGGGGCCATTGCCGGGTGGCCGCCCCCTCCCCATAGGCACAGCAGACCGAGAGACATGGCCTAGTTCAGACTCGGTCCGTACAAGGTCGCGCCTCGTGAGAAGATAATTATACGTATCTGGGTCGCGGGCGGATATCCGGTGCGTTTCAAACCACCGACACAACGGATCCTTCTTTTTCTCTCCATTCGACAATCCGCATTTGAGCATGATTTTTCATTCCATTTTTTTCCTTTTTTTTTTCCATTGGCCGAATAACGATCCAAATTTGGAACGGGTGGATCGGAAGGATTTTGATTGACGCGGTGATCCCAATGATGACGGATCGGCCCGAGAAAATACCAATTGGAACGCTGAAAGTTACGAACCCTTGTTCCGACCTCCTCCTTCTCTGGCCATCTCTGTCATCGATACGCTTGTCGACCGATTCGCGCTTGGTGGCCCCCTCGCGTCCTTCCGATTTATCTCTCGATGCCGTTATTGGTCAAGGCTATTCCCGGCATGTATCGTGGCGAAAATTTACGAGCCCCCATCGCTCGGGCCACAGCTCATTGGTCAATGTCGAACTCGATCAAAATCCGAGTCTGCGGTAACGGGCGTCCGCGTGCCCAACCACGTGCACACGCTTCCTGACCTACCGGAACCTTATCGGTCGTAACTATGGCCTTTTTCACTTTTCCGATCCCCGTCAGGGTCTGGTTCCATTTTTAATAGCACAGGTTATCAGGATGTCGCGCGATGTTACGATGACAAACCTGATGTACGAGTAGAATGGCAATCTTGGTGATGACCATTTTCCCGAGCAAACCCAAAACAATCTTGGCGACGACCCCGAGCAACCCCCCGAAACTTTTCTAAGCCCAGATGTCGACGCTCAGTAAGACTGCATCAGCCGTCCAATATTCCTATCGTGACAAGTGGTCTTTGCTTGCAAAAGATCAGCCCCGGTCCGCCTGTCGTGACCTTTCTTCCGATCATTCGTATCTACTAGCCGATTTGTCCTATTTCGAACTCCCATGACGGGCCGACGAACATCTCGCTTACAGTAGATTCCAGGACAGCGGCTCGTTCGATGGTAAAATGCCATCGCATTCGCCAAGCCAGCTCCAGCAACCGGCTGGAAAACTTTGGAGAATCTGGAAAGAGTCGGATGCTGCGTGGTGGAGGTCACGTGTTTACTTCTTACCGCGGTTGCTATCGGAAGTATGGAGTATTTTCCTCGTAGCAGGGGATGCCGTAGGGGGTAGAGGGCAGTAGGACACCTGTACAGAAGAGAGGTATTCGGGTCATGCATCTCGGCCACATCGGGCGCACTAGGTCACTACCTCTCGGGTATACGAGCCCCCGTCACCTCTTCGCACACATGGAAAGAGAAAGACCGACTGAGAGAGAGAGAGAGAGAGAGAGAGAGAGAGAAACAGACAGACAGAAGGATGGCGAAGAAGGGGTTGGAGGTTTGGGGGGAGGGGGCAGGCACGGCAGCTCACCCACCGGGGGTCGGAACATCTAAACGTCGACCTACCAACCTCAAAACACCTCTCGTCTGTTGTACGCGACCTTGTCGTCCTTCAGCTGAATAAAGGTCACATATCCGAAATATTGGTAATTCTCGTGTTCGTTTTTTTATTCCTTCGATTGAATCTACCGAATGCCAAAGGTTGGTTTTCCTACCAACAAAGGGACTGGAAACGAGCCCTGGCTTCGTTCCTTCCAACGTTGGGTTGGTTCCTCAGCTATAAAAGAATCGGCGACCATGATCTTCCAGGAATAATTTACTATGGAAATAATGGGGAAAGAATGAAGCCTTATGTTCGCAAGGTTCGTCGGGTAATCAATTTTCGCGAGGGTTACTCAAGCTGCTTTTCGTTAGAGGTTACCAGGCCACAGCTGATTTTGAATAAGTAGGTGAACTTTCGGAATTAATATCTCGGAAAGTATTTGTCCGATTTCATCGAATTTTTTTCCATTCGAAAGTGTCAATATTCCACTGTACTCTCAATTTTGTAAATAACTATACGTCAACTGGAAACATTTTTATTTGCGGCCGACAATAAACATGCTCCTCACTCTCACAGTCCGCGTTCCTCGTAATTCCAGGCAGTGGGTTGATCCGAAATTTTTTTTTTGCTATGATTCTGAAAACGTCGCGTACAAAGCTCTACGCATCGCAGCATTTTTTGGAAAAAATTCTTATTCGCAAAGTAGTGTCAGATTGAATTTCGTATTTTCTTTTTCAACTCTAATTCCCGACTTTTTCGCCCGATAAATAAATAAAAACTTGAATACAAAAAAAAACCTATGCTCCGAAATAGAAAACTGGACGAGCCCTTTACCGAATATTTCGGGATTGTTTTTGGAGGGGTATTATTGACACAAGCGCGGTTGAAATTAAGCGAATAAACGTTTGAAGAATCGGTGCAGAAAAACGACCATAATTTATGTAATTTTTGAAACAACTGCTTCAAATTTGTACAGAATATTCGCAAGACGACGAACTTTAAGGTGGGCGAATAAGAATTTCGTTCGCGCCCCCTTAAGCTCGCCGCCGTCTGAGGAACGAGTAGGAAAGAGCGTAAACCCGAACAACGTATTAGAATATCGGAAAGGGGTAGGTTGAGGTGGAACACGGTTGTTGTATAGCCAACGGGGTACGGAAACCTTGAAGGTACGAAACCGGGCCACTGTCCCCGAAGAGGGATCTCGCGCAGTCGCAGCGCCGATTCGAGTCCATCGGGCTGCCGGAGTTTTCTTCTCTCTCGCACCCAGGCGTGCATTCGAGCGGAGGCTCGTATAGGCGCGAGCTGGGGCTTGCCCTACATCGGGCCAATCTACCACCGAACGAATCCTCCCGGAGAGAGAAAGACCGCGGGTTCGCTTTTCCAAGCGTGATGTGAAACGACTGCGGCTGGGCGATCCAACCCGGAGCCACTCTCGTTCACCTTCGTGCTTTTCCTCCACGATTCTCACACTCTTCAACGATTATATATATATAAAACACCAACCACCCTCGAGAATTCACCAACTTTTATTCAGGTCGCTTATTCGAAGCCCATGGTGAAAATAAACGATCGAGTCCAACACCACGAGAAACGTTGATCACCAGAATCAACAAACGATTGTGTCTTTCGTGTTGATTGTGTGGATTTGCTTGGGTTTGTTTGGGTGTTTTGGGACACTTATCATTCGTTGATCATTAATGACAGTGATGAATGAATTATGCTGATTAGCCAAACCCGAACGAACCCAGCTGTCACTTCGTATTAGTACCATTTTATTGATCAATTGTAGTGATTTTTTAAAAACAATTTATCAACATCCTACACGTTTGGCAATGATAAAATTGAAACGCTATTTTCTTAGCCCATTGCTTTATGTCGAACCAGCGATTCGTTGATCACCCAAAACCAAACTCAAGCTTAATAAAACGATCACCGTAAGTGTTCTTTGTGGATCGATTCCTGATGAAGTACATTAGGAATTATGACGACGAAATAAGAGAACGAAAAAATTCACACTAAACCCACACCTCGCATACATATTTATGATGTTGATGCGACGTTGATACGGCGTTGATACGATTGGAAAAGCGTGGAGTTTCCGGAGACGCGTAAAAATCGATCCCAGCGTTTCGGGACACGTTCGTCCCTGTGTTAATTACTCTTCGTATAACTTGTTCCTCCTTGCTCGTATTACTCAAAGCCTTGCCTACCTTTGCCCTAACTCGGACCCTTACGACTTTACGACTCGTTAAATATTTACACCCTCGTTATATCCCTCGACAAATGGTCCCTATTTCTTCCTGCTCTGGTGTACTTTTTTTTTCATCGGACTTTCTTCCCTCGCACATTCGAACTACCCACGAAGAGCTTCCTTTCAACATCCGAGATTGATCGTTTTCAAGGAACAAGCAATCGAGCTCCTAAAATTCCAGGAGTCGCAAAAACGTACTTCAAAAAACCTTTTTTCTAAAACATATTTCCTTCTAAAAAAAGGGTTATTAAAAATCCTACCTCGTAATTTTGTAAATATTTTATTGTTGAAATTGATATTCTAAAATAAATTCCCTAGGAAATATTTTATCGTTGAAGCTCCGAAATTGGTCCTACATTAAGGGGTCTTTGATTCCAAGAGGAGGCAACAAGTTCTTTGAAGTTTTTTTTTTAATTTAGGTGGTGGGCCTCTCTTGAGCGAGAAGCCGGTACTTGATCCTCTTTTTAGCGCCCGTTTGACAAAGCGACAACTAGGAATTACCGCTCGAAGATTGATCGAGCCCTCCTGGCGGGTTTGTCTTGCCGGCTTTGGAGAAGACCTCTTGATCGAATTCCCCCGGTCAAAAGGGGGAATTCGATCTTGACACTTTTCTTGACGGCCGAGTACTCGTGTTCCCAAAGCGAGAGGGCTTCGAAGTTTCGAGTCCCCTCAAGCGCACCGTACGTGCCAATTCAATCGTTTTAACTCACCTGAAGAGTGACATCACTCACGACACATATTCCTGCAATTGCGAAAAATCGTTTTCTTTTTTCGATCGATGCAATTTCAGTGATGATCAACAAGGAGAAATTTTGGGAACAAAAATATAAACATTTTAGAAACAAAGCACATTGGCAGAATTACGAAAACAAATTCAGCAAAAGAATATTACCAAATTTGCTATTTTTTGTGCTAACATTCAGTAAATTAGTTCGTAATTAAGTTAGTAAATTTTCAGCATTAAATTACTAACTTTTTTAGTAATGTACCAACTTAATGGCTAAATTCTTAGATATTTAACAATTTAATTGACACATTTTTAGCTTTAAAGAAAAAAAAATTCAATCCGTAGCTACAAAATAATTTACATAAATTCATTTGCCGACGTGAAGAAAAATAAGTAAAATAAAATAAATTCATAAAAATTAATAAATAAAATTAAATAAAAATAATAAAATAAATTGTTAATTAATAACTTGAAATTTTTGTTCAAATTTAGCTAAAAATAAAAACAGATAAAAAAATGAGTAAACCCAAACAAAGTGATGGAAATGTCTGTTCTGTACCAGCCTCTGATGAAGAGATGATCTATTTTTACGAGACTCGTCATTCGTCGACGTTTCTTTGATTGGGAAGAAAAGCCTTTTTCGTTCGCTCCAGACATCCCCGAGGAAGTCGGATTCTTATTTTGGCACACGGCCGTGAACTCTCGGAGGAAACGAGTCTTCTCGATCGACGTAAATAGAAATGCCAGCCTGCCAAACTGGTCTGCCACGTTTGGTTATAAATTTCGTCGAATGTGTCATTTTTCAACGTCGTCGAAACGAAGCGCGTTGAATTGACAATTTTGAGTCAATGACCCGCCATTTGCAAATAATCCGATCGATTGATCGTAATCATCAATATTTTCGACGAAAATATCAATATTTACATTTTAACAATCGTTATTACAAATTCATAATGATTTATTTACAATACTATTTTTCATCATTATTATCCATAATAATAATTATTATTATGGATTATTTAATGGATTATTGATATTATTATTTTTCGAATTAAATCATTGACGATAAAATTTAAATGAACGTTTAGTTTTAGTTAATAATTTTTATAAAAAAATTATTCCGATATTTGATGATTATGAACGAAAATCGATAAAATAAAAAGTTTCAACTTTTATTAAAATATTTATTTGTAATTGAAGTTGTTATTAATTCTTTTTAATTTTACATCGATCGATATGAATAATATTGATTGATGTAAAATTTAAAAAAATTCATTAAAATTTCAATAAAAAATAAAAATATCCATTAGAATTGAAATTAAAAAACAAATCAGTATCAGAATTACAAAATAAAAATTGCTCAATTTGAAACGAATGATTTTTGGGAAACACAAATCATTCGTCGTTCGCTAGCGTCAAGGTCACAGTTCGGGTGTCTTTTTTCTCATCAATGTCGTTGAAAGCTGATCTTGAAGCTTCAGCGCTTCCGGTCTGGTGGGAATCTCTCATGGACTGGATTCACGGTCGCTCTTGTCTGATTTGTGCATTGTGAGGGCGGAATCAGTGTCAAGGTCGAACATGAGCGATATAACCGTGACCATGATGGCCACCCCTCTGGACTATGCTCCACCGAATAGTTCGCCTCGAAATCGAGCGGATTCTCATTAATGCCGAGGGACGTACACGCGTCGGAATTTGACGTTTTTGTCGCAGCTCCAATCCAGCCACGACGAGGAAGGAACTTCCCGATGGTCATTCCAGAATGGGGCTGCAATCAGCGCTATTGTTCCTCCGTCACGACTGCTCCGTATCACTGGACTCGTCGCACGAACGCTCCTCCACTTTCCTCAAACCGAACGACTTTCTTTAACGTCCGGATTTCAAACATCTTCAAAGTACTATCGATTTCCGAAAAAAAATACAATTTTTTCAATAAAATTATCGATTAGAATTCTCGGAAATCGTTTTTTTTTGTTTCCGAAGAATTAATCATGGATAATTATGAACTTTATTGTAAATTAAAATCCAATCGATTCAAGTGATAAAACAATCGCACGAGTTGAATAATTAATTACATCATTATAATAAATAATGCTAATAATAACGAATATTATTCATAATTATTCACGAAAACAATAATAATTATCATTATTAATATTGATAAATCATTAATACATAACAATAACAATAGTCTAAACTAAAAATTGAATTTCCCTTCAAAAGATTAAAAATTCGACTTTAGACTTAAAAAGGGCGAAAATGGAAAGAATGATTCGTCACTATATATAATATTTAAATGTTTATTCACGAAACACGTGGATCTGTTAATTGACCTAGTGGAGCAGCTTTACTCACCCGAAAATCCGTACTTTCAATACAATTTAGTTTCGAGGGGGTTGCAACCCCCTCGTCGCGAGGAAAACCGAGGTTCGATCCTGAAGTGCCAAAAGGAGTGGACGAAGTCTATTTAACTTGGGTCGTGAGAGTTCTCGCGGGAGAAAGTTTGGGTGACGATGGAATCGCTGTAGTGGATTCGTTCAGGCTAAAAGGGAGGAGAGAGGGTGAGATGTCAAACGTGGGGTTTTCTCTATTTTGTGGTTCGGTGGACGCACGGAACCATTTGCATCTCACCCCCCCGTCATTTCTCTTTCTTGAGATTTCCATCTCGAATGTTTCCAAAGCCAAATCCAAGATTCGCAGTTTCCATTTCGTAATGCGAAGCTTCAGAAAATCACTCGCGTGATGGAGAATTAAAAACTATTTTACGACTGTGTTCTTTTTTCGGGATCAAACGGTTTCAAGGGACGAAACTGTAGCTTGCAGGGATAACCAGTCAAAGCCTGATTTTGCGCTTTCGTTTTTGCAAAACGTGAATCAAAATCCTCGTATAAAATAACAGGAAATTTGGATTGAGAAGGTGAAGAAAAATGTACTTGAATCCTTGGCTTATCACAGTTGTTCATCCTTTTTCACGAATCTCGTTTGACTTTTTGACAGACCTTTATATATTTTCATTTTTTTTATAAAACATTTTTCGTTGTTACTTTTTTGGTTTTGTTTGTGTTCGTATCCAAAGTGTAGCAGTTTTTGTTGTGAGGTGTGGAAACCCAGCTCAAAATCGTCAAGCCCAATGGAACGGAGTGATTCCTCGTAATTGGTACGAAACGGATTAATGTGCCAAAGGGGGAAAAATACGCAGGGCTGCGGTGGTGTAGAACGTGGGGGGCTGGTAAATTGCCACCGTGCTTCCATCCACCTCACGCTCCGCTCCTTCGTGTCAAACGTCTCCTCGTGCTGTGCCTGCAATATTATTTAAACGACCTACTTTTTTACGATCGTGTAGAGAAAAGCTGGCGGCTTTCGCTTCCTTCGCTCTTTCCTCGTTCTCTTTCAATTTCTCGTGACTCGCACCAAAGCTCTGGCTCGAGGAAGACTCTCGCGGAACTTTACGCCCGGAGACTTTTCCTCGGGTGCACTCGATCGGCCCGAAATCATTCGGGAAACGAATACCTCCCTGATAATTCACACCGATTCTAACCTCTTTTGTGACATTGGCAAAAATTGTTTTTTTTTGGGTTCTGTTTGGGTTTGGGAAACTCTAGAAGGATTATTGAGTTTTTGATAGCATTCATGATGATTGTTTGGGTTCCTTTGGGTTTGGAAAATTCTAGAAGAACCGTCTCCTTTTCGATGGTTTTGATGATGAGTGTTTGGGTTTGTTTGGATTTGGAAACATGTAACTGGAAATTTCTCCAATAGAGTGGAATGTTTTTTTTTTTTAAATAATCGTGCGTCAACGCTAACAAATAGAAAAACGCCAAATATTTTTATGGATAGTTATTATAAAAAAATAACTATGTCTAGAAACATTCTTTCGTCGTAACTACAAGGAATTTAATCATTCGATCATCATTGTCAGACGATAATAGTTTGCGAAACGTTGCTCGCTGGAGAACCAGCAAAAGATCGAGTGTCGGTATGTTACCAGTCGAGCTCGTTCACCGTTCACTGGCGATTGTATTGTTGGAGAACTACAGTACTGGTAACGTCAAGTTATACCTGCAAATCGATAAGTCGATAATCGCTGCATTTACTTTTACCACGAGGTCACCAAACAAACCCAAACAAACTCAAGCGAACCCAAATCAATAAAAACAAACCCAAACAAACGAATTTGCCAACGAACGCCATTTGACGATGATAATTTTTATCAGCCAGTCGTTTCGAAATTCATTTTCTTTTTCAATAGGAAAAAAGAAAAATGCCCCAGAACGAATTCTGGGTCATCGCGGTAATCGAGTTTATTCGATCGACGATTATCCCGAGCTGCGTTCGAGATTGTCACGAAGCGTCGGTTCTAATAAACCTGGAGGGAAAGTTGATCGAGCACGCGATAGCCACACACGTGTTGATAGTAAATTCGAACCCTCATCTATGCCCCTCTCGGATAGAACATTATTGTTGGCTGGTAATGTAGGGAAACCTGCCCACGACGAGTGACACTATTGATCAGCCACGTCGAAAGGCATCAACCGATCCGTCCATTAGCCAACACTTGTCATCAGCTTTGACTCGAGCCACCTGTCAAATTACCTCCCCATCGGCTGGTTATCGATATCGGTGGTCTCACTAGAATTTCTCACAGCCTTCGAATCGAACTTTTTTGCTGATTAACAGATTTGACTTTTTTTTTATTAATTATTATTTTTACAGCCATTGTTTTCTCATTAATCAATTTTTCTACAACGGGTTTCTCAAAAACTGGAACTTAAAAATCGGTTTCTCAAAAATGAATTCTTTAACGATCAGTTTCTTCGAATTCAATGCTCAAAAATCGATTTAAAAAAAAAAAATCAAAGTTCACAAACCGATTTCTCAATAATAAAGCTCGAAAAACGATAAAGAACCGAAAGAGCAAGGGAGGAAGATTTCGACTGGACCATCCGTACGGTCACTGTCGGAAAATTACAGCTGCAGCTGGAAGAGACAGCGAGGCCGTAACCTGCCGTGTCGATCGGTTCGCCACCATCCCCGATTCCCATTTATTTTTCTTTCAGTTTTCCTGCCGTAGACGGAGATACGTTAAGATAAATAAGAACTCGTATGGGCTTTTCCAGCTCGGCCAAGAGTTATCAACTGCCTGATTCATCTATAATTCAAAGTTAATTCTAAATTAATTTCCAATTGTTTATTTATAAGAAAATTAATAAAGTTTCGTTTATAATATTTCTATAATTGATGTAACATTTATCGCGACAATTGAAAAAGAAGATTATTGTTAAAAATTCTTTTTTTACTTATAAATGAGGAAATTGAAAACGGTTTACGCTTTTTTTTCGTATGTTAACAAAATTATGTGCGAAAGTAGAATTTAAAACAGGCCGTTTTAAACGGGCATTTTTCCAGTTATATAATAACCAAAACCCTAGTTCCAAAAAGATATTCTTTTCTCGATTTTACTTGTTTTTATGCACATTAGTTTTTTTAATAAATTTCATATAAATTTGTGTAATGAAAAAAATGTATTTATTATTAAGTGTATAATAGTTTGTTTATAATTCATACAAAAAGGCATTGCGGTCGATACAAATCTTTTTCTTTTTGAAACAAGGATTTTTTTAGTTGGAAATAAAATTGACCTGAAAATTGATTTTTTGTTAGAAGGAACTCCCCGTATTAGGCCTCCACCACTCAAGTGTTATACTTTGTTGGCATACGAGTATAATGCGCTTAGCAAAACTCGAGCACTCGAAGGCAAAGACCCGTTCTCGCGCCAAGCTAAATTATACGAGCAATTCCACGTATTCCCACTCCGACTCGACACTTTTTTTCAGTCGATCCTTTTTTTCGAATCCCGACGTCGATACCGTTGACACATTTTTTCGCCAATGAATTTTCCTATTTTTTTTTTTATATTTATTTCAAACTTGATCTTTTTTTCGAAAAATTATAAGCTGTACGACAATTAAAAATTCTCGTTACCTTGTCGAACTGCATAGAAATTCTCTAACTATAAACGGATCTCGAAAAAAAATCAGGTTTTTCAAAAAGAATAAAAGTTCTATGGCAATGAAAATAATAAATACACTTATAATAGAATAAATCATTAAAATAGTTAAACTCAAAATATTTTGAAAACTTTTTTTTAATGTAAATAATTATATTTCAAATAAATTATTTATATCATTCAAAAAGTCGTTTAATCCGATTAATAAGCTGTAGAACAAAGAAAAATAATAAAATAAAAAGCAATGAAATAATACAAACAATAATAAATAAATAAATACTTAAAATAATTTTCAAAAAATCGCATAATCTACAGAAAACGTAATCAATCTGAAAAAATAAAAAACGATCGATAAAAAAACAACGACAATCAATAAAAATCGACAAACAAATAGAACGAACGAAAAAAAAAACATAAAAATTGTATCTAGGGTATTGGAAGAAATTCCTGAAAGCTAAATACAACATTACGAAACCGCATACGAGGCGAGCAACTGAGCGAATAATGAAATGGAAAAATTGGGTAAAAAGGTATACGCGGGGTTTGGTTTGGCCCGAAGTGGAAGGTGGAAATAGGCCTCTGGGAGAGAAGGAAGGAGAGAAAGCGCGGAGGGAAGGAGGAAGGTGGATTTATACCGAGAGTGGGGTCAATTTAATACCTGACCATTCTTCTATCCTCGTCGGTGGTACACGCGACATAAAATCTTCACGCGAATGTTTCTCGTATGTACGAACTGCCCACGTGCGAGCTCTTGCACTTACCGCATTACAGAGCCGCCCCTCCCCCGCCCTCCCGGCGCCCCTCTACGCGATTGCGAATTCCCCAATCGGAAGCCAGCCTTTCATTAATTAAACCGCGGACGCAATATCCATAAACTCGATTTTGGCCCTTCGATTCGGCACATTATTTTCCCCTCGTTTCTCCTGGCCACCTCCCGCCCCTCCTCCGCACCCCTACGTGGCCCTTCGTCGAGCGAAGGACATTTTTCAATCCTATTCATATTCCGGTGTCGATTGTTCAACGAGAGCTCGTAAACCGAAGAGCTGTTTGACGATTACCCCGAAATCCAAAATATTAAAGATTTTTTTTTTGGAAGATTACAATTTCGGGGTTGTAGATTTTTGTTGTTGTTTTTTTTTGACTGTTTATTTAGGGCTTCGTTATTTATTATTTGTTTATTCATTTGCTGATTTTAGTTCTACTTTTTTTTTAATGTCGAAAAGACACTTTTTAATTGATGTTTTTTAACTAAACAAAAAATGATTTTTGAAACATCATAGAAATATGAAAATCCCCAAAAAACAAATGTTAACAAGTAAAAAAATTAAAATGTTGAAAAATCTGTTTTGACGCGTCCCGAAAAAATAAATATTTCCAAAAAATAAAAAATCGATTTGAATGATTATCGAATTTTTTTAGGCCCCTCGACAGCATTTTTTTTCTCATTTTTACGAGACTCGTTTTCGTTCGATTATCAAGTGAAAAATATTCCGATATCGATAATAAATAGGATAGTATAATTCAACGGTGTTTCCATGCATGAGGCCGGTATAATAACACATTCGATTGTACAGTGATTGCCATTTAACGCTCGATCGCTGATTTGGTTTACCTTTCTATGCAAGCAGCGAGTTTATCTTGCCCTTCACTTTTGTGTACAATTACTTGGTTATCGCGGATAGACTCCGATACAACTGGGACTCGTTGTGTCGTTCCCCTTGTGCGCCTACAAATCTATCGATTTATCGATATTTTCATGGTCTACGGGCCATTCCAGCCAAAATCAATTATCGATTGGCCAATTTTTTTCCGCAATTTATTTCATTTGGAAAAACGCCGTTTTATCGATCAAAGATAGAATTTCGATTTATTTATTGGACAATTCTAAATTGGCGAATTTAGAATTAGAGTCCTCGATAGACCCATTACTTTATTATTCAAACAAATTTACTGATTACATTTTTTATTGATTTTTTTCCAAATTAAATGTGAATTTTTCTTTATTTAAATTTAAGAATAAAATATATTTGAACGTTTTTTAGATCGCAATTAAAAATTAAAAAAAAATTAAATTAAATTTATAAGTTCGAATCGAAGAGATTTCACTTGAACTATTTTTTAGAAGCAAACGTAATAATTAAAAGAAAATGTTTTGTTTTTAAAAAATCAAAGAAAAGGCGGTCGATCCTTTGAGAACGGCAATTTAACGGCGTAGACCTGGAAGACCTCCTACGCGAAGATTTACTTCGCAGTTCGTACCTTGCTACACAGCAAAGTTGAAGAACGAGTCGTCGTCGTCGTCGTCGTCGTCGACTCGTCGTTTATTTTCCTCGATTCGAACGCTCCGAAAGACACGTTGCGTTGAGGAGCGAGAAAAACAGCGATCACGATGAGTATCGAGGAGCGAAATGAATCAAACGTGAGGAGAGGCCAAGAATGGAGTATCAAGGCACTTGCCGATCCAACTTCGATGGCATTTCCCACCGCGTTCACCCGAACACCTAGACCTCATTAATTCTCACTGTTTCGTGTCCACAAACGTGATCTCGTACGTGGAGCTCGACTGGAGTTACAATAATCATGGGAATAATAACGGATCGTTAAAACGTGGACATCGAATGGATCAATTCTCATCGAAGCCTCCTCAGGAATTCATAATCCATTATTATGGGTTATGCATTGCAGAGATAATAACAAAAATAAGACTAAGAAAATAGGTTAAAAAATTAGAAAGAAGTACAAAGAAAAACAAAAAAGAAGAAGAAAAAGAAAATTTCTCGTTTATCAACCATAAATTCTCGTACGTTCGCTTTTCTCTGTATTTTTTCTTTTTCTTCTTTTTCTTTATTCTTCTTCTTTATTCCTCTTCTTTTAAATCGTAAAGTCGCGATAGCGAACGCAACGACCAGCTACTCGATGCTCGTCGTATACGCAACGTCGAGACGCAGAAAATAAAAGGCTTACGTCGACAACCTGACGTACCAAAGGTCAAAGAATTCCTACAGCGGAGTCTAACCCGATGGAACTCATCCTCGAATCGTCACGATTCAACCGCGAGTTCCAAAAATGTAAAGTGCCTTGGACAGATTCATACCCGAATATAAAAGAACCCGAGCGAACCATCGGGAACTCAATAAAACCCAAACGAACCCAAACCCATAGAATCTCAATTAAATGGTTAGGATCCTATACTTTTGTTAACCGAAACGAATAAGCTAATCGTTGGATTTGTTTGGATTTCTTCTGCGATCTTTTCGTAAATAAAATTAAGGGCTCGAAATAAGATTTTTCGCAATAAAAAATTGAGGAATTTACTAACAATTATTTCAATTGAGAAAACATCGCGTCTCAACCCCTGAATCTGGCACGTGAGAATGCGATTATTTTTTAACGACCTGCAAATGACACGGTATTGTTTATGTTTTTTCAGCTTGGGTGTTGGGAAGATACATGTGCAAAACGGTGTCGTATGTGCAGGGAGTATCGGTCGCAGCATCGGTCTACAGCCTCGTTGCAGTTTCACTCGACAGGTGAGTGCGATCGCCCCCCCCCCCCCTTCCCCTTTCCGACCGCCCAACTCCCTCCACTTGCCTATTCAATACCAATTCTCATTAGCGTCCTCATTGATATTGTAATTAAAACGGCGTGTGCATCATCATTATTCCAACCAACAATGGCTGGCTCTTTTCCAACCTCTTTCCCAGCGCTAGGTGCAATTTCGATTTTTGGATATCCGATTGAACGCGAATTCCAGAATAATGGGACTCTAGAATGGGATATCCTTTGAGGGGTTGGAATACTGTGACGACGTGAAAGATTAAAAAAAAAAAATTAATTCCAATTTTTATAAGTGGAACTTTTTTGGGTTCGTTTGCGTTGTGGATTAATATAAGAAAATGTTCATGCAGAATTAATTAATGAAATTGATTTATTATGAAATTTCAATTGAAATCAGTTTATTATTCAATAAAATAGTAATTACTTAATTAAAAATATTGAAAAGAAAAACGTTAATAAAATCTAAATTGGTATTACACTGAATTACAATGTACCAAATTTCAATTCAATTCATTCATTGGACGTCGAGAAATCGTGTACACCGTTTTGGGTGACATATTTTCTCTTGGAACTCCTTCGAAGTTTGACGAGCAGTTCTAACGTCGCAATCATTAACCAAGTTTACCTACCTTCAATCTGCCTTTCCTGCAACATAAGTTTGGAACTTCCTCTTCAATTTGATTTGCCTCGAGCAACGAACGCTTTTTTTTCTTTTATTATTTTACAGTACTCCAACCCTTCAAATTGAAATAAGACGTCGCGTCGTTAGTGTATAAATAAAATTCATTTCGATTTTTCTTATTTAGTTTCTGAGCTATCCTGATTTTTAGTTTCCAGATTCTTTTTTATTGCGGATTTTTAGTTTTTGGACTACTTAGATTTTTGTTTTCTGGACGGTTTATATTTTTTTATTTTTAGTGTCTCAGCTATTTTTATTTTTTGGCTGGTTAGATTTTCAGTTTTTTAGCTATTTTTATTTCTAATTATCATTTTTGGTTTGATTTTGAGTTTTCGAACAATTTTCATTTTCGATTTTTCGTTTCCGGGCTGTTCGGATTCCTAATGTTTTTTTTTTCTGAGTTGAAGGATCGTTTATTGATATTTTGTACGCAGTTATTTTACGTTGTCGTAAAAAGTAACTCGAGAAGGAAAGAATTACGATGCAAAGTTCTACGCATCTACGTCGATCGAGGCGAAAGAACGAATAAAAGGAAAAATGATGGAGGTGCGAGAGATACCTACGTAATTCTTTTCAAGATTGACAACCCTCGATTGGAACGTTTTTATTATACTTTTGGCGTGCTTATCAGGTTTTGCGCCCATTGTTGTACGTGGACGATACATTTTCCGATATACGTGCACTTTACTGTGCAGCCCTATATCGCGAGCCAAGTTTTATCGTCCACCAAGGTTACGAGAACCATTCGATCATCCCCAATTTTTTTTCATCCGATCGCTTTTTTTTGTCGCTCATTTTTTGTTTTCCTCGTTCACGAAAATAGCGTCCAAGATCGTTTCTCCTCATTTCCTTTTAGAACTAATGACAAAACGAATGAAAGCTTTCTCGATAAAATTATTCGGGTTTAATTATTGTCATTCAGTGTAAAACTAGTTTGGCTTTGATAAACGTTTTTCGTGTTTTCTTGTATTTTTAGTGAATTATTAATCAATTAATTCGTTAATCAATTATTTATCGTTAATGAATTAATTGATTATTAATTATTTATAATTCCTATCAATTATTGATATATTTGTTAAGTGTATTATTAAATTAGAATTAATGATTATTTTGTTTAATAATAAATTTATTTTCATTTAAATGTAATAAATCAATTTGGGTAATTAATTTAGAAAAAGTATTTTTTTTTTACTCATTTACTTTTGATATTTTGTGTAAAAGGTTAATTAATTGTGAATTACCGGGACAAAGAACATTTTGGTAATCCGTACAAACCCAAACAAGAATTTCAAAATTTTTGTGACTCAAACAAGTCCAAACGAGATTATGATAATTTTTTAAAAAATGGTTTATGTATTTTGAAAACGAAAAATATAAATACCACGAAAAAGCGAACACATTTTTTTATATTAATTTCTTCATAATGAATAAATAATAATAATAATAGTAGTAGTAGTCATACACAAAGGAAATATTTTCATTGCTGTTAAAAAATTATTTCATATTTTATTTTCAGTAGTTTTCTTTTTACGAAACGACATGCCTCATTAGTCGGGACAAATAGGACTGAAATGTCGCGAGTACCCCCCTCCCGTGTGTTATCGACAAGTTCAACGCAGCCTGATTTGATGGCTGCATTTTTCTCCACGCTGCTCCTCGAGACGGAAAATTTGATAGAAATTTTTTCTTTTTCACGAGACCTTCGGTTCGATGGGTACGCTCGGGCGTTTCGAATTTCGTTGTTGCTCGATTACTCAATTTCTAAAACCAAATTTCAAATTTACATTTAATATTTTATTAAAATTCGAACTTGGATTTTTAAATCCGTTTGAGTTTGTTTGGGTTTTGATTTTAAGTTCCCAGGACCTAGTTTTGCCAAAATTCGTATTTTGATTTTCATTGTTTTTCCTTTCCTCTCAGAGAAGCGTTACGAATTCGGTTTGGGTTTTGATTTTGAGCTTCCGAAACCTAGTTTTGCCAAAATGAAAATTTATATATTTTTTTCTGCCACAAAATCTTTGGAAAAGCGTAATTCTTTTTGTTGGATACCGCAACTGAAAACGAATCTGACCGGAATGAGTTTGCAACGGTATACACGCGTAGATGATAACGAATAATCGGAGCCTTTTCTCTTTCGCTGGAAACACGATACCGCCGGATTATATTTTCACTCTCTCGTTTTATACTCGTAACGGTGCAACGTCTCGTTGTAACGTATAGCGAGGAGATATGCAGCAGCAGCGGCAGGAGCAGGCCCAACCACCGGACTGCTTCCTAATGTGTCGTAACTGTAGCTCGTGTGTACTATATCTTTCTCTCTCGTGTAAGCATTGTCGAAGAGCAATGCCCACAGTTCGTGTATTACATAAGGGGCGTGTCAGTGCAGTAATAATAGTGCCGTTATCGATCCTGTATTGCCGATTCGCGAAAATATATACCGAGAAAAAAAAAAAAAACAAAAGAAAAAAACATCTCGAAGCCCAGAATCCGAGTGGCAATTAATAATCGAGGGTGTTCGAGCGCGATAAGAATTTCATAATGAGAAATTTCGTTCGATTGTTCTCTAGTTCAATTTTTCTAAACATTCTTTTTTTAGGATTTTTATCTAACGATTTGTTTGAATTTGTATTTTTTATTTGAGGATTTATTCAGGATTTTTATTTATGTACTTGTTTTATTCATTTACAAACAAGGATAATTGTTCGTTAATAATGGATAATGGGTAAATATTATTTTTGAATTTGTATCTTATATTTACGATTCGATTCAACATTTGGTCTTAATTCTTTCACATTTATTAAAGAATTTTTGAAACAGTTAAAAAAAATTATTCATTGAATTAGTATTAAGATATCATATTTTGCAGAAATGAAAGAACGACGAAATCTCTGTCTACATTATGAGAGCAAGAACATAACTAAGTATTTATTCATAAAAAAATAAAAATAATACAATAATGTTTATTTTAAAAAACATCGAATATTAAAATTACAATATGTATTATTGATACAAAAATAAATATTATAATTCATATAAACAAAAAATAATAAAAATAATTCACAATAACTAAAAATAAATTTAAAAAATGGAAAATCGTTAACCGCATTATTTGTTTATAAAAAATAGGAATACTCGGAGTTTGTTTGGGTTCGTTTAGGTTTGACGAATCCTTGAGCCACGAATCGTCGCTTTGTTGAATTTCCGTCAATTATCGGTAATTTGAATTTAATCGGGTTTCAAAATGATTCTCATTTTTTATTCAGTGAATTTGAGGGATCAGTAATTGGCAAGGTATCTTTGAGTATTTTTCAAAGCCGAGTGTATCCCGTGAAAAAATGGACGGTTGCCTCGAACGAATTGAGAAACGAGATTTCGAAGAGCGAACGAAGGGGTTGAAAGTGAGGTTTATTATTATAGCGGGTGATCGAGAAACGGGAAAGCTCGAGGATTGGCCGAAGGATCGATGCACTTGCAAACAATCGAGTGTTACCATTGGTCCATTCGTACCCCCACGCATTACCATAAATCGGCTGACTCAACTATTCTCTCGGTATCGTCATGCTTATTGCCAGTCACGTGATCAAAATTGACTATATATTTGACATTTTTTATCCCGCCACTTTCATATAAATTGGCTGTCCGACTCTGTATCGACACAATTTTACTGATCACCAAACAGTAAACAACCCAACAATCATCAAAATGTTCAAGCTGGTAAGAACCAATTACATATTCTTTCCATTTCTTCGCCTCGTTTACAATTCTCTTTACAAATCTTTACGATTATACAAAATTTGGTTTGGCCCGGGGGGTATAAATAGCTTGATTCCCCAAAATTCAAAAAATTAAACCCAAATTTCAATAAAAACTACGTATTTCGTATTTAAAACAAAACAAAAACGTTAATTCATTTTCATAACAATGATAATAACAAATTATACTCCATAACGGTTAAACAAAATTTAATTTCGACATAAAAACATAAAGCTCGATTTTTACGATTACAAAAACGATTTTTCGAAATTAATTCGAATTTTCACAAATATATTTGAAACTTATTGCAATTCAATGTAATTCATTTTAATTCAAATGAATCAATGCCATTTCAATTGTATATTAATTTTTTCTTGAATTAATTAGAAACCCAATTTTCTTTGGTCTTCGAATCGGTCTTTTGGGATTCAAAAAAAAGTGGAAGGTTGATTGAATCGACGCGCCATTTTTTGTATAACCTTTGCTCAGATTTTTCACTTGATGTTGGATTTGCTGAAAAGAACGGACTCGTAAATGAATAAATAGTAAAAGAGGGGTCAAAAAAAAAAAAACGTACGAGGCGAGTCTTGAATGCCAGCGAGATAAAATCGGTACGGAGATCGGTATGCTCGTAAATAATTTCGTTGGAAAACCGTTCGATTTCATGGAAACGTTGAATCAATCTCGGCATCCACGCATGCACCAATCATTGGAATGCCGTTTGAATATCTCTTTTATTTCTATTTTTTTTGCAAACTAGCCCGTTGCGTCCCACGCCATTCTCTTGTCTCGTTCTCGATCGCGATTTGCCTGTTCTTTGCCTCGACATAATCGCCACGGACTTCTCCCGACTGGTTTCACCTCGTACACGTTTCGCTCGTGCCCTTTCCCATGCGAGTCTTTTAAAAAAAATGCCGATTTCCCTCGATCGAATTACCGATCGGCCGATTTTACAATTTAAAAAAATTCATTCGAGCACCCTATCAAAAAAGAGCAAAGAAACAACGATGAAAAAACATCGCCCTTTCCCGGGCGCGTCTTTGAAAAAAAAAGGTACCAATTTTCCGGAATCGGTTTACCGATCTGCCGATTTATCAATTAAAAATCATTCTTTTTAATCCGAAAAATTGTGCAACCACTACAAAGAACTAACCGATGAAGAATATACATAAAAAGATTGCCGATCTCACCGGATCGACTTACCGATCCGCGGATTAATCGCTCCAAAAAAATTGGAAAAAAATCGTACGACGGACTAACGCTGAAGAATTGTCACGACAGGCTGTTCTCGCTGCCGTTTTGGCTGTCGCCGCCGCCGCTCCCGGTGGATTGACCGGTGTCGCTGTGAGCCATGGTCTCGCTCCGATCCACGCTCCCCACGTGGTATCGCACGCGCACCAATCTTACGCGCACGTCGTCCACCAGCCGGTTGCCCCGGTTGTCCATGCGGTCCCGATCGTCACGCACACCGTCCTCAACTCTCACGCGCCCGCCCTGGCCCTTGGACACGGACACGGTCTTCACGGTTAGGTGTCGACGACAACAAAAAGATAAATCATCAACAATCCTCCCACCCCACCAGCATAAAGAGGGTTCAGCGAATAACATCCAGCGGATGATGAAAGCAGACCCGTAGCCCACAATATCAGCCACCGACATCTTTGCGATCATGCGTCAACGACAATTTCCGAAAACAAAAAAAAAAACAAACACACACAAAAAAAAAACAAAAAAAATCAATTCAACAACGAAAACAACTCTAAAAGACAACAAAACACATTCCCTATTTTTTTTTTTTCATTGAAACGGTCTAAGAGCTAAACGAAAACAAAAAAAAACCATCAGCGAATCAACGGGTCCTTTTCGACACGTAAAACATTGCGGCCATCTATCGAATACAATCATTCCCCTGAAAAAAAAAACAAAAACGGTTTTTTTTCTTTTCGTACTCATCCGTCAAATACGAATTCGTCATTGAGTCATGCCCCATCCCCCCGCCCATCCTCCCACCACCTCGGTACCCTTTTTGGCTTTTTTTCCAACCCCACCCTTCTGCCCCTCTCTAAACCCAAACACCCCCCAGCCTCGCCGCCGCCAATCGTCATGAGAAATTTTTTAATAAATTTATTATTACGAATCCAAAACGACTCGGTCTTAGAGCTTCGACCAAAACCCCACCAGCGGTTTTATCGTACTATAAAGACAACGCTGACGAATGAAGCTGGGTTTTCATCTCGGCCGATGAAAAAGAATTGGATTGTGGCGGCGGGGGGAGTCGCTTCAATCGGGAGTCCGGAGCTTTTGCTTTTCGACTCGGATTGTTCGGTTGTATATACCGGCCGGAAGAGACGGAAACGTCGTAAAATATTCGGTTGATGACCGATAAAACGAAGTTGGCTTGTTGTCGAAATAAAGGAGAAATTTCAGAGTTGGCAATATTGTTCGATCGATCGGCCAACCCTCGTTATGGATTCGGTCACTTTGTCATCCTCTTCAGGATGAGAGTCGTTTTTCCTTTGCAATCAGCTTTGGTGGCGGACAAGTCGCGAGCTGTTTAGAAATTCCATTTTTCACGGTGATGAACGCGGCAGCGGATTCCAGCGACTCTATTCAGGTCTCGGAAGTTCCAGTTAAATTCTTGAATATCCAGTGAAGTTCCAGAGTTTCTCATGGATTCCAAAAAGTTCCAGTGGGGTTCCAGGTGTCCCCGAAAAGTTCCAAGCGTTTGAAAAAATTCAGAGGGTTTCTGGAAAGATTCAACGGTTCCCGGAAGGTTCAAAGTGTGCCAGTGAATTTCCAAGTGTTGAAAAATTCATATTATCGCCATTCGAAAATCTTTATTCCCAATTACATCGTCAAATACCATCTCATTATATTTCTAACCCGAGCAAACTCAAACAAATTCCAGTTATTCGTCGTCGAAACAAACTTCATCAGCGATGTCTTCGTTCATCACCAATCTTGATCATACTTTCCCAACTGGAACTCGTCGCTCTCCATTATATTGTTCATTCGTTTGATTGGAAAAATGCTAGAGCCGAAAAGGCTGGAGAAACGCCTTTCCAGTTTCGTTGGAATTTCTGAAAAATCATCAGCGTCGTTTCCGGTCGTCAGTAGTGAGGCGGAAGAAAGACGTGTGGTTGATGCAACCAGCTCAGTCCTGGGTGATAAGGCAAACCGGCGTAGCTCGGGTGTACGATTTTAACATAACTCGTGGGCAGAACCGGAGGGTGGCCGAGAAGAAGAGGCGGATACGGTTCACCGTTGACGCTTGACGATCCGATCGCTACCACGAGAATCAGCTTAAAAGAGAAACAGAAAGATTCGTTATCAGGCGATCAATAATAATAATAACTTTTTGATCCTCGAAAAATGGGAAGTTCGTGATTGTTAAGATTGGATTTTTAACTGTCTGGAGATGGAACTTTTACCTTCCAAACCCAAACAAATCCGAAAAACTTCGCGCGAATCCAAATAAAACTAGAAAATTTTATCCAAACGCAAATATAATAAAAAAAATTCATCCAAACCTAAACCAAATCACAGCACTTCTTCCAAACCCGACCAAATCCTGAAAATTTTATTCGAATTCAAACAAATAAAAAAAATATCGTCCGAATCAAAAGAAACACGAAGAACTTCAAACCCAAACGAACTCACCAATGGGACGATCATGTTTTCGCCGAGAGTAGACCGGAGATTCAATCCAACCGGAGCGTATCTGGAGTCTGGTGCGCATCAAAGAGAAATCGTCTTTTTTATAGGCAGTCATCAAAGGAATCGTCCTTCGGGATTGTTATCATCCCGAGGATCGCGATTTTCTTCGATGCGTAATGTTCCCTTGAATCCCCGCCAAAGGCCATGCTGATTGATTCGATCAATCGGTTCGCCGCATCTGCCATTGTCCGGGATTATTTACGAGACTCGCGCAGGTCTCAGTGAAGGTCGCAATAAATTCATCGCTTCCTAGTCGTAGAGAAAAACTGTGAACAGTTACTTCTCTTTTGTTGGAAATCATTTTTAGGACAAAATATCTAGCCATCTGGCCGTGTTATTGAACCAATCCAGATAAGGGTAAAACACCTGATTGAAGAGGACACGATAGACCTGTTTTCAGATTTCGCCATCTAATTTTGGACAATTCGCATCAAAATAGTATCATCTAGTATCATCGTTTAGTATTATCATGTAGTATCATCGAGTAACATCTAATGCCATCCAGTGTCATCTAATATCCAATATGTCATATGAAATTACCACATCAATGATTCCATCCCGACCATCGCGAATCCTTTATGTCTATCAGGTCTCGATCACGCCTCCATCAGGCTCGAAGCTGAAGGCTCCAAGTCAAAAGCCAACAAGTCCATTCGTCAATGATTCATGGCTTGTCAATTTGGCAGGAACGTCACGTTTCACACCTCGTCGTTCATAATGACCGATCGATTCTTAAAAGTATCGAGTCTGACCGGATCAACCTCCTAGACTACCGAGAATCGCCCCAGGCTTGATTGATTGATAGCGGTCTTTAAATCGAAAAAAAATAAAAACATAAAAAGAACAACATTAAATTACAAAAAAAGTCGATTGCGCACGCGCGTGCGTTTTGCGCATGCGCGGTGAAAATTAAACAGAGCGTGAATCGTACCGTTCGGCAATTCGTGTACGATTATGGGCACAATGGTAATTTAGCGCTCCGAGCTTGGCGCAAGTTTGCCGATGCGTGACGAAAGCAACGGGCTCCCTTTCAAAATGCGAGAGAACGTAGTCCTGGCTGCGACCGGATCGCTCCTGCGATCTCTTTTGTCGCAGGACACTCCGATACCCCGTTCGAACCGGTTGTCCTCCGTTTTCAACTTCGCATTGCGGCGCGCTCTTTATAGGATTTATTCATTAATTACACATATATATATACATATTTATATGAGCAATTTTTGAGATCCTCAAGATTTTGGAAAAGTGGCAGTGAAGTCAACATTTTTTTTCCGTTTCAAAAGTATTACAAGGTTCTGTGAAATCGGAAAATTCCCGCTGATTACGAATATGCCCGAGTTGTTGCCGAAATCGGAAAATTCCCGCTGATTACGAATATGCCCGAGTTGTTGCCGAAAGCGGAAAATTAGACTGGGAAAATGCGAAAAACCTTTTGTAGACTATTTTTCTGACGTCTTTTTTCGTTTGTTTTCTATTTTTGAACTTTTAAAAGAGTCTATTTGATCGAAAATTTTATGCTGATTACGAATATCATAAATTTTTTGTCGAAAGCATGGAACGAAGCAAAGAAAAACGTGTTTTAAGGTGTTTTTTACGATTTTTTCAT